>JAWQFJ010033633.1:77500-135365 GCA_034096865.1 Theodoxus fluviatilis
AAGACCAACACCTATGTAGAACGCTGTCCCAACCTCTTCAAAGAGATACGGCTCCTCCCCTCCCCTCACAGTTGATGAAGAGTGAAGCGCCCGCCCCCTGGGTCAAGTTTAAGTCGCCATGCTAGCCAGTGCACGAAGCTACAAAAAGAAACGCCTACTTCTGCCCATCTCCAGGGCCAGAGTTCAAGACGCCGTGCTCGTCAATGCACAAAGCTATAGAAAGAAACGCCTTCGTCTGGCCGTCTCCAGGGCGAGAGTTCAAGTCACCATGCTAGCCAGTGCACGAAGCTACAGACAAGATTCTTCCACATCTGCCCGTTACCAGGGTGAAATTCACGTCTCGTTGTGATTTGTCATGCCTGCCTGTGCACCGGTTGCCCCCTGTTTCCCTTCCCCTCTCTCCCCACCTAGTGTGTTCACGGATCATGGCACACCTTGTTTTAGGACTACTTCGCACTTGTCGACAGATACAGTCTTTGAAGCAGATAAGTTAACTTTAATCAGTTGGCAAGCCATATTTATTCTGGGTTAAAGATTGAATTTAATTATCATTGTTTTATGATTATCATTACTAAACTCTAGTTATCTATTTTTTATTGTTATTAAGAGAAATTAAAGAATTTGATTTTGACCTTTGTCCTTACCGTCCTTTCGGTCGTGTTTCATCGTTTGATAGAATGACTGTGTGAGATAGTGTTGCTAATTCGGCTGTGCGTGTGTGTGTTTTCCCCTAGACTTTTTATTTAGAAAACGAGCCAAGTCGAACTCGTAACACACCCCAATCCCAAAGCATGCCCGCCTATCACCGTCTGTCAAAGACAGGGTTTCAACAAGCGAGTAGAGGTTGGGAGCTGACTATGTACGGGATGATTTTCTGTCTTTGATGATCTTTTGATAATATAGTGTCATAGATCTATGTGCTAATTCATTAGTACAAACTACAATGCTCCATTGATAGCAGAGGAGACATTGTGAATCCATGAATCCCTCATGTAGCAACAAGTGGACAGTATGCTAGAATGGTCAATTGATATGGCGGGAGGTGCTAATAAACTTGTGTATACATCTGTTCCTCTGTTCTGTCAATGCATGCATCTTTAGAGATAAATTAAATTATTATAATCTAAATTGTTGATCAATTTGTGCAGTGACCCTAGTAAACAAATATCTTAAGTTTAAGAACTATCATTTTCAGAAGTCATTTTAGGGAACAATGGTAGGCCTACCAAAGTGTTGATCTTGTGTCAGCATATATGTCAGCATTTTTTAAAGCCTAGAAACTGCACAAACATGGATTATGTATTCACTTCATTCTAAGCTTGTTTCGAGAAACAAACCAAAAAAGAGAAAAATATGCATACAGTGGTCCTCAGTTAAGGTGTGAAATGAATCTACAGGAAAAAGTTTCTACTCTGCTGCATTAATTACATGACAGCAGCACAGCAGCACAGTGAAAATAGAGTAGGCCCAGAATATGAAAACACAAGCCTGTTGAGTAGGAAAGGAGAGACTCAGGACTCAGTTGAAAGCAAAAAAGGCTGGTTTCCATTACATTTAATGCACAACATTTGTGGGATACCCTTATCATTAGGCTAACCGCAGTTCCCTGGTCATCTTAGCAAGCTGTGCAGTTATAAAGGTTGCCTCTCACTGACTCTTGAATAATTGAATTGCTGTAACTGTAAGTATTGCATAATATGGAGGAAACATGGTAACTGCTTTTTCTGTTTTCTGTGTGAAAATAAAACATGCAATTTTACCAATTAAGCATAACAGGTATGAAAAAGAAACTTGAGCGAGAGAGAGAGAGAGGGGGGGGGGGGGGGGGGGGGGGGGGGGGGGGGGAGGGAGGCGGGCGGGAAGGGGATGGGATGGGATGGGAGGGGAGGGCAGGGGAGGGGAGGGCAGGGCAGGGCAGAGAGAGAGAGAGAGAGAGAGAGAGAGAGAGAGAGAGAGAGAGAGAGAGAGAGAGAGAGAGAGAGAGAGAGAGAGAGAGAGAGAGATCCCTAAATAGCTGCTGCTTCTGTACCCTGGATGATAAACGTTCCTAAACATTTCAGACATAACAACATGCTTACAGTATTAATTAAATGGAGCTAAGAAATAGGGAGACCCACCTTTTCCTTCTCCTTCACCTTGTTGTTTTGGTTTGTCATTTCCTGTGTTTCTTTGAGCAGTCTGGGCAGTAGCATCTGCGTCTGCTGCTGCCCCTGTATCTCCTGAAGGGGCCTGCTTGGATGGCTTCGGCTTGCTCTCTTTGGGATCCCTGGTTGCCATGGCCACTGGACACTACCCAAAGTAGAAAATGCTGGTCACAAAAAGAATTTCCTTTCTACTGGAAAATGATGAGGCAGTGGCTGTGAGAAATGGAAAGTGGACAGAACCAATCTCATCACGAGTCAGAGTCTGACTACGGAGTTACAAACTAATGGCAATGCATAAAAGGGTGAAGACGATGATGTTTATAATTATGGAGGATGTTGTATGATGCATCGCATTAGCACTAGTTTTGTGCACCTTACGGCTTTTAATACAGTTTGTATGTTTACAAAGATTTAACACTTAAGTCTTAACAGTTAACAGTGCAAGAAGAATTACTCATGAAGTTTCATTACTTTGAAAGAAGATGTCTGAAAATTAAAGACTACTGCTCTGACAGGCCTCTTGAAGAGGCATGCATGTACCCACACCCTTCTGACAAGATGAGATACAAAATGCTGAATTTCATATCTCCTTGGATAGCTAGACTGCTCTTGGCAAAATGCTTAATCTGTTCTGACATAAAAACCAAACATTTATTCGGTGGATCTGAGGATCTCATTGAGCAATTACAGAATATGCAGAACAGTGTCCAAGATACAGTCTGGATCCCTTTGGATATGTCACTATGTGTTCTTGTTGCATTCTTCAGGCGGCTTCACCAGCTTTTGTTCACACCAATTACTGAACCAACTGGCAAACCCTGGAGGTAGGAACACCAGTGGGTTGCACAGTGTCACCTCTACAGATTGTAATAGCTATGGAGGTCAAAATGGGCTCCACAGACTCAGAGGTCTGCAGCTGGCTCCGGGTCAGACCCTTCCCCTGCTAAGCTTTTTCATGGCTGACATTACCATCCTGTCTCCTGACCAAGATGGTGTGGAACATGCTTTTGAGCAGCTGCAGCTGCTTACCCTGTGGGCAAGAATGAAAAATCAAGACTGAGAAGAGTCAATGCCTGTCTCTAAGGAAAGGAAAGACCATCATCTGCAGCTTCAAAGTGGATGGGTAGAGGATATATATCAACACTGAAGGAGGCACTAGTAAAATGCTTGGATGGGTAGTACTCTTTCCCCATCACGGACTGTCGCAGAGAAGTAGAGATTGAGAGAACTGCTATAGCAGGACAAGAAGCCATTGACAGAAGTTCCCTGCCTGGTTGGTTGAAGTCATGCTACATGCTAATCACTCTCCTCCCACAACTCCTCTGGCTCCTGCAGATATATGAGGTGGTTGTAACTACTAGGGTTGAAGCCACTGAGCACCGCATCAGCACTTTAGCCAGGAAGTGGTGAGGAGCTCCACAAACCCTCACATCAATTGGGCTCTACAGCTCTTCCAGCAAGCTGCGACTTCCCCCGTCATTGCACTCGGAGGAGTTCAAGGTCTGCAAAGCTGATCTCTTCAAGATGCTCCAAAACTCAGCTGAACTAGTCATCCATGATGCCCCTCCCAGATATCCTAACAGGGAAGAAATGGACAGCACCAGACAGGGTTGCCCATGTGACATGGAAACTCCAGCTAAAAAAGGTCAGGGGGTGACCCAGACAGACAGAGGAAGGCTTGGCCTGCAAGGATGGTTCACCCGGGAGAATCCAGCTAATAGGAGAGCACTCATGGCCCAAGAGATCCAAAGGAAAGAGGAAGAGAAAAGGGTCACAGGTGGTATCCCAGACTCAACAGGATCAATGGCCCCAATGGGAAGACAACCCAGAAAACTCTTGACTGGAAGATGCTGTGGCATATGGACCGGGGGCAAATTAGCTCCATCATCCATGCCAGCTATGACCTGCTGCAAATGCCAGTCAACTACCGTGTGCAGACGGGACCCGCCCATCCAGTGTGGGGGCAAAGGCATTCTGGAACATATTCTCACAGGCTGCCCCCAAGTTGCTCGGGTTCTGATTGCAGCTTCTGCCGTCTGTTGCTGTCAAGCAAACAAAGAGCAAGGTATGCAGTAAGCTGAAACTCGTTTCTGAGCGAAGGGGAATGACCAACTCCTGTGCAAGGACTAGGCCACTATCCATCCAAGACCCAGCTGAGGGCAGGAAGGCAGTGAGAGCTTGGTGTAGACCTGAAAGAATGACCAAGAAACCCCAAAGCCATCATCAGGTCTGACCATCACCCAGACATGGCCATCTGGCCCAAGAAGTCAAACAAATGTTTACTGGCTGAACTTTCAGTGCCATGGGAGGGCAACATGATAAAGTTGACCACATAGGAAGATATCAAACAGTTGTGCATGGAGCACAGGTGGGACTGCAAAGTGTTCCTGGTTGAGGTTGGCTGCAGGGTATTGTGCTGTCCATGTTCTGCAGTGCCTGGGGGTTGGGACCAAGACCATTCGAAAGGTGACAGGACAGCTGCAGCAAACTGCAGAAGCTACTTTACTATAGGTGTGGCAATCTAGAAGGTAATGCACATAGGCAGCCATTACTTAGTGGACACTCCCTGGTGGCACTTTGCCCTGCTTGAGGCCACCTATGGTCAAGCTACTGGAGAAGGCCCTTGAAGCCCTATGACCATGGGTTCCAGCTGAAGAGGAGGGTGCCCAGCAGTAGTTCTGCCTTCCTTTTGGTCTCGTCATTCCTCTGTGAAGTTTCATCAGTAAGATGCTGAAGAGCTCACAATCAAATGTAGAGGTTATCAATCATGTCAATATTCTTCTACACAAATGTGAAAGTTTTTCTCCTCTCCGATATGCATCATGCCTCTTCATCTCCATTCAGTTTCTGGCACCGAAAGAAAATTTAAACAAATCCTGCAGGGATGTTGGAGGTTTTTCTAATTCATGCCAGGTGTAGAATAGTATCACGATGTTGTTAGAAAGTATGAATCAAATGCAAGTTTTTTGTCAACATCAAATTAAATGTCTAACTGCCGTGCGATGTCTGTAAATCACTCTTGTGAAATGATGACGAAAATTCGCTGAGGCTAGGCATGACCTAACCTACCATATTACACGGCTGAAATAAAAAGGTGTGCCACCAGCCCGATAATTCCCTGTGAGTCAAACGAAAACAGTAAACACACATTAACAGCGTTCCCTAATTTCGTCTGTTTATGTTATCGTCGGGCTTTAGACTTTAGTCCTGGTACCAGCTCGTAGTTTGCAGTTCAAGCTTGAGAATTTAACTCATCAGCCATGATTGTGTCATTGACAAAAACATGCAGTCGAGGGTCATTCCGATGTATTAGTGTAGTGTGATATGAACTCACCTTAGATAAAAACCGCAAGGGACGAGATGAAATGTAACAATGTTGGCTTAATTTTAACAAAAGGGTGATGCAAACTTTTCAAACAAAAAAAAGAGCGTTACCACTTGAGAGCTGAGTGCTTCGCTTTTTTCACCACAGCCTACACATCTAAGCGTTGCTTAGATTGGTAACTGACATCACACTGCTACTTGCAGTTTGGTATTTCTCAGTATCGACTTCCAGTTGCACAACTGAGTGATACCCATGTAGTGATCAGGCGAAACTTATAACCCAAGAGAAGTTGCAAGGGACGGAACTCTAGAGTCAACTTGACCTCAGTTAACCTCAACCTTCACCTTGCTGCTTCTCGCGCGCTGCAGTGTCATCGCCGGGTGCTGTCGTTGAGAGTTGGTGCGTTGTTGGAATATTTTGCATTGACAGTAGGTGAGCCAATTCGGTAGGGTGTATTTAAGTATGAATAATTTGGAGTTGTAAAAGCTATGGCGACAGCAGGTGCCGAGTGTGTAATTTGTAATGTAGGCTATTTTCTTGGATTAATTTCATTTTCAGTCACTGAAAAAAACCACCAACTGAGCAAGCTAGAATTGAAAAAGATGCTTCGACGAAGACGAATTATGTTTTATCTCGAAATGAGATGGCAAATGCATCTAAATAAGTATGTTGCACTAATTTACTCTGTAATTATACCAGGGCATTGTTCTGAAGATGAAACGTGATCGCAAATTCAATTTAGATAAAAATTAAAATACTAGTTGGACGCTGGCGTTTTTTGGAGCGTAACGACTAACGCCCACTTTGTAAGCGATTTTAAAAATAAAAATGAATTCCAGTAATATTCATCAACACAACGAAATTTTGTTGATATCCTTGATAATAATTACATACATGTGTCAATTCATTTGTCACAAAGTTTATTTTCCATTATATGCTGCTAGTTTTGATGTGTGCATATGTCGGTAAGTTCTAATCATGACTAATCATGCCGCACATTCCATCCATCATCCCCTGTGGGTTCGGGGTAAGAATTGACCCACCGCGTCTCCCTACGTGATTAGTACGAGGCGAATGACTAGGGACACCGTAACTTGCTTTGCGTTTACTCTAAAGTGTTCTTGTGATTTTCGTGCTTAATGGCAGTAACATAGCCTACAATTGCTGATACTAGTGATAGGCCGTAAAACACTATCAATCCAATCCAATCTAAATCTAATGGCACTTATACAGAGTTTGTACCCTTTTTTTAAGGGATATTGACCCTTCCGTGACAGAATTTTGTTTCAGTGTGTGTGCTGGACTGAATTACTTGCTTGATGAGTGATGAAAAAGTAAAATATGATTATATGAAATTAGCTGAATTTGTGTACATACTGTTTAATATTAGCTTTAAGTACTGTTTAAGTGAAATGAATGTAGCTGTAGTTTTGATACTTTAGAGTTTAGTGCACCATTAATTTTTTTATAGGTAAGGCTACTGTTTTGTTAATGTAGTTGTTACTGAAGGGATAGCATTTCCTCATATTTGAGGCAAAAGGATCGTACACACCATATACCGTGACACAGTCTAACTCCACAAGAGAGCCAAAAAAGGTATAGAAATTGCTTGATGCAGTAAACTGAGTAAATCCCATCATAATTTAAACCTCTGACCAGTTCACACTTGATTTCCTGACTCTTCCACTCATTATTCATAAAAAGTTAGCTAATCAATAAATCACTCCTGCATAATTGAATTAGTGATGCACTTCCTGACTCTATCACTGCCATAAAGTAGGTATGTTACAAAAATTAATTTTTTTTAAGAATTCAATATATTGCTTGTTATCATTGGAAGGGGTAAAAAATCAGCTTTCCAATGGTATATACAGCTTTGAGTTTGGTTAAGTTTGACCCGAGTTATGAATTTTTACACCAATAAAATTGGTTAATGAGACAAAGAAGGAAAATTGAAACCAGTTTACACCCTTTTTTACTAAAATTAACTGTAATTCCCACATTTTCAATCAATATTGTTCAATTTGGTATGAAAAGAAAGACAATTATATAGGTTATCTTACTTTGAAAAATAAGATTTGTTTTACCTTGTGATTTTTAAAGGGGCACTCCCATGACTGGAAAAAACAAAAATTCAGGAAATTTGACAAAAATATCAAATTTTAAGATATTGCTTTATATCACCAGAAAGAGCAAAAAAAATAGCTTTCCAATGGTATATATAAATTTCAGATTGGTTAACTTTAACTCGAGTTACGAATTTTTATGTGAATAAAATATGTTGCAGAGCCAAAGAAGGAAAATTCGGATGTTGTACTTGTAGTGAGGCAATGAAAGGCCATGGTTGAAAGTAATGTCCAAATAACATCTTTTCTCCCCGAAAAATCAAACAACACAAAACCTTATTTTCAATGTGAAACACCTACTGATAGTGATACTGACTGAGTCAGAATGTGAGTTACCATCCGCCATCTTGGATTGTGATCGTGGAGCTGTACGCTGTTATGTGCATGGAAAAGGACATTTCGACAATGACTCGAATGAGCACTTACTTGAAACTTTGGGAAACATTTAAAAAATGACGTATCTATTAATAAGGATATTTTTTAGAGTTGGATCAGCACATAAAATTGGTTTGATCACATACTTCTGTGGTATGAGTTTTGCGCTTGATGCTTCTCCGTATATATGTTACCGTCATGAGTGGTAATCAGGCAGAACTAGTAATGACTGGTTTTTTTAGTCATTACCAGTAATGGCTGATTCAGTCAGTGGTTACGAGTAATGACTGAAAATCTTAGGCATTACTAGAATTGACTAGCACATGTCGTGAACTGAACGCTTGATGACTAGGCAGGAGACGTAACTTTTTTAAAAGTATGATTAGACATCATGTTGACGTTGGGTTCAACGTCATGTTGTTCTTGGGTTTACTGCTTGATGATTAGACATCATGTTGACGGACCAGTGGTCAGATATACTTCACAAGTCACATGTACACTTGAAAACAAATCAGCCCGGAAGGGTGCTCTTGTTACTGAGGCCCACTTGGATTCATTCATTCAGAAAAACACCAACATTCTTTTTGCTGAATAAATTAAATAGGAGAGATGTACCCTTTATGTGTGAGTTTATTATTCTTGAAAATGAAAAAAACAACATTCTTTTGCTGAATCCATTTTTTCCTTTCATTCTGTCACGGTATAATAGCTTGTGTGTGTGTGTGTGTGTGTGGCAGAATTATTGTGTCTTAATTCCAACAACAGCAACAGTTTCACATATTGACTGACTGAAACACAGGCATTACCAGTAATGACTAATTTCGCTTGATGACGGTGAGGTCAATATGCAAATTCGGTCCTTTACGTGAAATGACTAGTCAATTCTAGTAATGCCTAAGACTTTCAGTCATTACTCGTAACCACTGACTGAATCAGTCATTACTGGTAATGACTAAAAAAAACAGTCATTACTAGTTCTGCCTGATTACCACTCATGACGGTAACATATATATAACTGATGATCTTGGATTGTGATCTTGGAGGGGTACGCTGTTATGTTCAGTGAAAAGGACATTTCGACATGAAGCACTTACTTGAAACTTTGGGAAACATTATAAAAATGACGTATCTATTAATAAGGATAGTTTTTAGAGTTGGATCAGCACATAAAATTGGTTTGATCACATACTTCTGTTTTATGAGTTTTGCGCTTGATGCTTCTCCGTATATACTTTTTTAGACTTACCGCCTTTTTCTCCTTTCTTGCACAGAAATATGTGCTCTACGTCATACAATAGGTGCCCTACTTAATTAACTTCCGATTTCATCAGAAAACGTGCATTTGGTGACCTACCCTCCGCGATGTGCAAAAAACCGGGTTTCAATTTTACGACATCCAAAACGGGAGTGGATTCCGCGTTTTGTAACATACCTACATAAAGATTAGAATAATATTAAACTCATAATAAAAGGGCACATAGCATTTTAAAGTAGGACCAGAAGTAAAAGAGTGTTAAGTCTTGAGGAGTAGAGGGACATTTTGAACAGTACACTGAGTATAGGATGAGACAGATTTAAGCATGGTCCCAGATGGGAGATGCTGGAACCTGAAATATCTTTTGGCCTGTCACAAAAGGCTGGGGATGAAGGAAAGCCTGCTAAAAAAATATGTATCAACATATTTGGACATTACTTTCCATTCACTTTACTCGCAGACTTTTTGTATACATTTGTCATTGTGACTGATTGTATGCGAATGGTTTCTGATCAAAACTTGACCCCAAAAAATTCTTGATACCGATAGCAGGTCATTTGTGTCAGAGTTATTTCTGGTCTCTATCAATCCTAAATTTTACCACTGACCCATCACTTTGTTTTCGCCTCTGAAAACACACACACACACACACACACACACACACACACACACAAATAGAACATGCCTAAAGATAAATTTTAACATCCATTACTATCCATAAGTATTTTTAAAAAAGAGTGGTTTTGGTAATATGGGGGAAAGTGTAGGATTGGTAGGTCGGCCTGAATTTTTCTTATGATTAAAATTTTGTTGTAGAAGAGGCGAGATTGAATATAAGTTTCTCGTTACTGAAAACACTTTTTAAATGTAAAATCCCTGAGTGCCCATAGGGCAGGGAAGATGGGACAGCATGATACAAGAGAAGGTTAGGGTAGACAAAAAACTAGGGTTGGTCGGTTTAGTGTAACCGCAACTTTGTTGTTGTTGCCTAATAACTTCAATAGCATTTAATTAATGTGTATGAAACATTGTTTTCCTTGTGTACAAAACATCAGGGGGGTTTTAATATGAATATTGAAACATTGTTTTTGCATGTTTATCACTTTATGAAGTGGCAACCTTTCTTTAAAAGAGAAAAAAAAATTCCTACCTAAACAAACACACACACACACACACACACCCAATCCCTTTTTTTTAATAGCCATGTCACTTTAAACACGATTTTGTGTGTGTGTGTGTGTGTGTGTATCCTAAACATGTTTTTGCCTTTCTAACATGGATGTAGCAAAAGATGTATCAAATTATAAATGATGAATAGTATTAGTAATGTCATAAATGATTGCTTGCTGTTAGTCAGGCCGGTGTAAGGCAACAGAGAGAAGGAAGTAAATGCATATGGAGGGATGTACTGACCGGTACTTGTCATATTTTGTACTTTTTGACTACCTTGAATCTCGCAGTCACACTCATGATCTCGCAGTACAAGAGGTATTATTCATTTATTGGCATTGTCTGGTTTGAGAATGACCACCAAAGTTTTACCAAAGTAACACTGGCATTAGGCCAACACCAAAGTAACACTGGCATTAGGCCAACACCAAAGTAACACTGGCATTAGGCCAACACCAAAAGAGAAGAAGTTGTGGTTATGATAACCTGACTAACCTTGTTCCTGCCAACCCTAAACTTTTTTCTTTCTTCTTTTTTTTGGATAGTGCAGAAGAAAATAAATTTTAAATTACAAGAAGATAAATTGATTGTAGCAACAAACTGCAAGCCACCCCATCTTCCCTGTCCAACGAGCAGTCTGGGAAAACACTATTTACATTTAAACAAGTACTTTCAGTTTTAAAAGAGAAACTTAATTTATGTTCAGTCTGGCCTCTTCTATGACAAAAGTTTATTAATTAAAAAAAGTTCAGACTGGCTAATGGCCCTTTTTTGTGGGGGCCATGTTACAGTAATGGCAACTTAAGTGTGTTATACATATTTTTTAGGGTTCATTGACTCACATGCGAAGCAAAAGTGAGTCTCTATGTACTCACCCGTTCCGGGCGTCCTGGCGTCCGAAAACTTTAACGTTGGATTTTTCTCGGAGACTATTAAGTCTATCAACACCAAATGTGGCATGATGGTGTATGATGACAAAGCCTCAAAAAACATACACAGTGACTTGTCCTTGCTTCAAGGTCAAGGTCGCAGGGGCCATAAATGTTGTCTTAAAAAGTCATTTTTCACATTTTCTCAATTTTCTCTGAAGTTTTTGAGATTGGATACCTGACCTATATATGGTATATAGGGCAAAGTAAGCCCTATCTTTTCATACCAGTTTGGTTGACCTTGCTTCAAGGTCACAGGAGCTCTTCAAAGTTGGATTGTATACATATTTTGAAGTGACCTTGACCCTGAACTATGGAAGATAACTGTTTCAAACTTAATAATTATGTGGGGCACATGTTATACTTTCATCATGAGACACATTTGGTCACATATCATCAAGGTCAAGGTCACTTTGACCCTTATGAAATGTGACCAAAATGGGGTAGTGAACCACTAAAAGTGACCATATCTCATGGTAGAAAGTGCCAATAATCACCATTGTCTTGAATTAACAATCCTAATCCTATGTCTTGAATTAACAGCTTTGTGTTGCATAACCTTGGATGACCTTGACCTTGGGTCGTATAAAGGTCAAGGTCAAGCATGTGAGTCATATGGGCTTTGCCCTTCTTGTTTTAAAAGGTTCCTTTAATTTTGTTTATCAACGAACATAAAAAGCTGTGAAAAATGCCTGAAGTGATGTACTCATCATGATTATGTTCATTCATCTTGTTGAAATGTAACATAATATGAAGGATTGACTACTCAGGGAAATAAGTACATTAAAAGTAAAACAATGTTAAAAAGATGAGCTTACACATCATTTGTTCTCATCTAGCATCACATAAGCAGTTGATATTCTTGCAGTTTCTGAGGATGCATTGCTGTGTATGTTGCAGACAGAAAGGTGAAACTAGACAATGGCTGACACAGCTAAACTGACTTACTTTGATGGACGAGGCTTGGCAGAACTTTCTCGCCTCATAATGTCAGTCACTGGAGTGGAGGTAAGGCATTCTTGGTGGGATTTCTGGTTGGTTTGCTTTACCCTCGTACATATGTATGTTTTTATTTGGATGACTGAACAATTAACCTGTTGAATTTATTCCTCTTTCTTGAGCCATCAGCTGCTGTCCTGCTGCTTTCAATAGTTTGAAGGCTTATTTAGTTATTAATTGGAAAGTATGGTTGGTAGTGGGCTGACTGCTTTTCCATCTATTGATTCTAAAAGTATCTGTTGAGTTGGGGAGTTACTACTGGGGTCTTTCTAAAAATATTTCACAGGCTGGTTTTACTGCCATTATCGTGATTATGTCTCGCGTAGCTTTCTATTGTCCACCATGGTTTTGTCTGTTGAGTTTTCAAATGGTTTCCTTGCTCTCTCTTCTCTAAAGTCTTATGCGCGCGCGCACACACACACACACACACATATGAGCAATTCTAAAAAGGTGGCAATGGCGCATGGTTGTCCAGTAGAGTGTAAATAACACAAAAACTACAAACTTTTTATGATGTTACGTTTATATCATATTGTAGAGAAAAGATTAAAGATATACATATAATAAATCTGTTCCGATTGTTGCTTTTGTGTGTGAATGGTCCGCATGTATTTAAAGAGAAACGTGAAAAACTGCCATTACCAAACGTGACATTTTTCACCAAGAGGAAAAGGATTCCGTTTTCTCTTGAACCCCACATTTGTTTTCTAACATCTGGTGGTTTTTAGACAAGAAAATAGTTAATGCTCAACTGCCAGCAACTAGAACTGAATGTTACCAACCTATTTAGATTTTATTTGGCTTCAAAATCCGCGTTTGCCTCGTCACGGCGTCGTGTCATTGCAGACGAATTTTTCAGTGTACGATAAGATCAACTATTTTCGGCGTGGTTTATTGGATTGGATCCAGGATTGGTGTAAAGTTATCGATAATATCGTCATAATTCTCAGAAAATTAATCAATGCGTTTTTTAAGGAGTTGTAGGATGTGAAAGTTTAGCATCAAATTTCCGTCATAATGTGCCGAATCAACAAAAGCGAAAAAAGATGAATTTTCTTAGAAACTTTTCTGTTCCCGATCCATAATTTCGTTCTAACACATATGCCAGAAGTGCTGACCGAGTAACACGAGGTAAAATGGAGCGCAAACGAAGAGGTAAGAGTTTTTGTATTTGTGTCATCATAAATTGTGGACGAGTGCCGAGGCAACAAAGTACTAACCAGGAAGCCAAAATGCACAGATTTGAAAGCTTAGTTTCAGCATCTTCCTTCCAAAGAACGCCACATGTTTGGTATCGCATCGAAGCTTCATTTCCCGGCTTTACGTTGCAACTGTTTCCGGTACCGAAGAATAATTACCGAAGGCACACGAGATAGAAATCAGAGGCCAGTGCAAACCAATGGAAAGCTTCGAAATAACGGCCTGTCTGTCAGCTAGGCTCTGATTGGCCGCTTGTGTGCGTGATCACAGCGTGTCACGGCGGAAGTGGCTGGCGGAAACGGCCGAACCGTACTTCGACTGCTTCCGACCTGAACGTCGGCCGCCGAAGCAAACATCGGTTTCCTGTGTTGATTTGTCACTGATGACACAAAATTGATTTCTTGAATTAAATTGCTGCAAAACGGCAATTTTAAGCTGTACCTTTGCTACAGTGAATAAATGTTGTCATTTTTAGTACACAAACAGTAGTTGGTGTCTGTATTGCTTGTTTTTTGTAATTACTGAGAAAGTGTACAAACGGATATGTTGACTAGTCACCAATGACATTACAAATGCTTTATAATTACCAAATTCAATTGTTTTTTTATATAATTGTTTTACAGGATGTTATTGCATTAGGAATGACATCTAATATAGTAAGAATAGTTAGTGTGACATTTTTGGTAATAACAGATATTTGTGGGTTTTTTATGACATGAATGACTAGTCAACATTCACCTTTTTCTACTTTAACGCTCACATACACACACACAAAATAGCAAACTATCTTTTTATTCATAATTTATGATAAAATACAGTTTGTTCTAACATTATATGCTGATTTCAGTCAAATCTGATGATTTTTACTAATTAGGTCTAATGTCACACTTTTCTTGCCACCTTTTTAGAATTGCTCATATACATGCACGCACACACACACACTCACACGCGTGCACACACACACACACACACACACACACACACACACACACACACACACAGTCAGTTCAGTTCAGTTCAGTCTCTTTACCCTGAGATGGGTTGTTGAGGCACCACTGATGACTTTTGTCAATCTTCCTCTGGGCATCAATCTCTATCCTCTGTGGCTCGCTGTGAGTCAGCAAAGGTCAAGCCTGTCCACTCTTTGATGTTGTCTTCCCACCTCTTTCTCTGCCTGCCTCTCCTTCTCCCACCTGGTACGGTACCTTGCAGGATGGTCTTGGCCAGCCCACTGCCTCTTGACACGTGACCGTACCACTTCAGCTTTCTGCTTTTCATGATTGAGAGCAGGTCTTCGTACTGTCCAAATGCTCTCCTGATCCTGTTGCTGGCTTCCTCATTTGTGACATGGTCTTTATATGAGATGTTCAGGATCTTGCGGTAGCATCTCATTTCCAGGGCTTGTATCCGTCTCTGTAGTTCAGATGTGAGTGTCCAGGACTTGCATGCATACAAACGGAGATGGCCAGCGTGTGCATGAGCCTGATCTTTGACGCAAGAGTGATATTTCTGTCACGCAATATTGGCTTCAACTTTGCCAATGCTGCTGTTGTTTGTGCTATCCTGGACAGTATCTCTGGTTTGGACCCTTCATCAGTCACAATAGATCCCAGGTATTTGAAGTTGTTCACAGCTTCCAGTTTTTGGCCCTTCACTTTGATTTCCATTTTGAAGCCCCGAGGGTTGTTTGTCATCACCTTGGTCTTCTCGGCGGTGATCTCCATGCCATATGCCTGTGAAATCTTGTCCAGGTGCTCGACAAGACTAGTCAGCTCCTCTTCACTTCCTGCTAATCCATCAATGTCATCAGCAAAACATAAGTTGGTGATCTTTCTGCTACAGATGCTGATTGATCCTTTGTGGTCTGCTAGGGCATCAGTCATTATCCTTTTGAGGAAGAGGTTGAAGAATGTGGGGGAGAGTAGACAGCCCTCTCTGACTCCGACCATTGTCCTGAACCATTCGCCTGTGGTACCATTGAACAGGACTGCGCTGGTCACTCTGTCATAAAGATACAGTTTAATGACTTTGATGATCTTGGAGCTGATGTTGTAGCTTCTCATTGTGGCCCACAGCGCAGCATGCCAGACTCTGTCAAATGCTTTCTTAAAGTCTATAAAGACATGGTTCAGATCTTGTTGGTGTTGTAGATGTTTCTCACACAGGACTCTCAGATTGAAGATATGTTCGGTGATGCTCCTACCTGGTCTGAAACCTGCCTGCTCTTCAGCAATGATTTTATCTGCCTGAGGTTTTAATCTGTTCAGCAGTATTTTCAGCATGACCTTGCTGGGATGGCTGATGGAGCTGATTGTGCGGTAGTTCTGGCACATTACACACACACACATTTATTTAATTTCTTTAAACAGTCTATGCTGCTTTTTGAGTAGCATTTGTTACTTTTAACTCATTCTATATGCAGTATCTTAGTGCATCTTATCCCTGGAATCGCAAGAAAATATATGTTTTTGAAACATTGTATTAATTTTTTAAATAAAAACTTAAGTTCTAAAATGAAGTCTCATTTGAACCTATGTGTCATCAGTGACAGTGTTCAGCGTGTAGTGTAAGATGCTACATGTTGCAAATGAATTCTAAACAAAAACAACCTGGTGTGGAAATCATTGACCTTGCAATTTTGTTTTCAGTTCACAGAGACTTGCATGACTGAACGCGAAGAAATGGTGAAACTGCTGGACAGTAAGTTGAAAAGCTTTTCTTTTCCCTTGCACCCACATTGGTTGCACACACATAGATTTGCTCCTGCACTGTTAACACTTGCACATGCTCACACACATGCCTGCATAGGCCTACTTGCATGCCCATGCTCAAGTTATCCTCCCACTTCTTCAGGAATACTCCAGTGCAGTCCAAGAGAAAGGTGTCAGGCTGCTGTCTACTGTGTTGTAGGTGGGGTGCTGCCCTTCCAGCAGGTGCCTTTGCTGGAGATAGATGGCTTGAAGATGGTGCAGAGTGGAGCCATCGCCCGACACCTGGCTAGGCGGGGAAACATTTACGGCAGTGGCTTGGAGGAAGCTGCAAAGTGAGTAGGCGCTCTCCTCTGCCTTTCTTGCCAAACAACGCCCTTGTTACCTGAATGGTGGTTGTGATTTGTGGAGAGGAGTTGGACTGACAACTGAGGAGAATCTGCCCCTCAGTGGAGCCCAGGTGCACTTCTCAAAATAGAGGGGGTGGCTTCTTTTTTTTTTTTAGTGGTGAAGCTGTGTAGTCTGAAAGCTTATTGCTGACATCTAAAGTTGTCAGCCTGTTGCCTGAATGAGTTCCAACTCTTTTTCAATATGAACTGGATTCCAGCTCTGTTGAGATACTAACAAACTATCAAAATGAGTCTAGCAAGCCCAGCTGATCTCAAATTTAGTTCTCAGTCTTCGATATATTTGCAAGATGTGCCTGCCATCATAATGGTGGAATGACCATTGTATAGAATGTGTGTCTCAGCCTCCTTTGCCTTTCTCACCTGCTCCTCCATTTGATGCTGTGCTTTTTTGCTCCTCTTATTTCAAGAGGAATTTCTCCATTTCAAATGATGATTGTGCCTACAAAATATCTCCTCTCCTCCCTCTTCCCTCGCCAAATATTCCTTCCACCTTTTCCCCTTCTCTTCTTCTCATTCTCCTCTTTGCCCTCCTTTTCCAGGATTGACATGTACTTTGAGGGCACCCGAGACTTCAGATTCAAATGCTTTGGCTCCATTGGCTTTGAGCCAGAGAAGCAGGTCCTGGAGGAGGCTCAGGCCAAAGGGCTGCCCAGATACCTTCCTGCTTTTGAGCGGGTGAGTGAGTGACTGTGATGTGTAGATAAGAAAGATCTCTATTGTCAGTTGTCGTCTTTTGCCAGCACATAGGTTAAATCTGCCTTTCCAAAATCTTGTCTAAAGGGTCATTTTTTGCTCTGTGTCTGTGTGTGTTTGTGTGTGTGTGTGCATGCGTGCACATGTGCTTTTTTCCGTGTATATGCCTTGAGATGTATCCACTCTGTTTTCAGTCATGTAATGTCCATTATTGCTGCAGTGACAGTGATTATCAATGCAGTAGTGGGTTTATATTTTGACATTGGAATGGATGCTGTAGTTGAGAGAAATGGTTGACAGTGTGATACATTATTAATCATTTATAATACTTAGAATTCAGTCTGCAATAATTCAGTTTCAGATCCAGTGGGTCTTATTTGCTGATTGTGAGTTGTGAACATTTTACTGCTGAGCTGGCAGGACAGATATTGTTACATCCTTGCCATTTGTAGGGTTTCCTTTAGGGAAGCCATGGGGCTCAGCTCATCCAGTATTTGCTTGAGAGCATGAGTGAGGAATGCCACATGGCTGAGAGTATTGAAGTCTGTGTTTGTATCAGCATCCATGCAGGTTTGCAAACAGAGCAAACAAAGACACAGGTGGCTGCAGCCTGACTGAGCTGTGCCATTGGAGTAATTAGAAGTTGCCTCCTCCTATCTTTTAGTGTCTGTAGTGTAAGGCTCTGCCCCCCATAAAGTGGTCATAGTGACCTGGCCACCCCCTAAAATATAAAGGGGTCAGATTTATTTTACCTCTTTATGGAGGCCAGATTGAGAATGGATGTGTGTGTGTGTGTGTGTGTGTGTGTGTGTGTGTGTGTGTGTGTGTGTGTTACAGAATGCCATGTATACAATAGATTTATCTGAAAATAAATTAGGTGGCCACGTGTTGAGAATTGTCCCAAGCAACAATTTTTTAAAGCCAGAAATCCCTTCCAAAGTTTTGGAAACTTAAAACATGAATAACTTTGCTAACAATCATGGTAAAGATACCGTGTTAAAGTATTTTTCAAGACAAGAAACAGATACAAACAAACAAACAACAAACAATTCAAACACCCAAACTAACAACATGATCTGTTCATGATATCTCAGCCAAGCAAAGTACTAAAAATCATTACTGGTGTGATTACCAAAAAAAAAAATAACAGTGTCAAACAAGCAAACAAACACAAAACAAAAACCAGTAGAACAACTTTGACCTAGTTTTTATTTTATTTTTGTCACTAATAACTTGAATACAGTACTGATGTGTAAAAATCTAAAATCTACCCATGTTGTCTTCCAGACAAACCAAACACCCACACAAACAAGCAAACACAAAACAAACAAAACAAAATAATCTGTTATTTGTTTACATTGTATTGTTTTCTCCCAAAGCCCTGAAGTCCATTCAGGGAGTGTCAAATTTACAGTAATAAAGTGATACTAAACCAACCAAACGAAAATTTAAACTTGCAAACAACCAACGCAACATTATTGCTTCAGTAGAGTTTTGATCAAACATTGCACTGAAATCTATTACTGGATTGAGAAATCTGCTTATGGCATGTTTCACAGTATTCAGGATCGAAGATAACTTGACAAAGTCACTACCAATATTTTTGCTTGTGTGTGGTTTTGCAATAATGTTAGAATTTGTGTTGCATGTTTATTCAATAAAGATATAAAAAACACAGTTTTGCTTGTTTTAAGCGAAAAATGTGCGTGTTTGATTTATTTATTTGTCTCCGGTCGTTACGATCTGGACTGACGCCATTTCCCTCTTCGACTTCCTGCATTCATGTCCACATTCAAAAATCACATTAATTTTCTTTAAGTTTACAACGATCGTATGAAAAATTCAATTAAAAACATGTGTGATGAATTTGTGATCATCACCATGAAATTGTGTTACATATTTCACCAAGAAATCGTTCCAAGAAAAATACTCGATATTTCGCGTGTGTTCCGTCTGCAAAATCCGACTGAAGACAAAATATAAAACAACTGCTAGGAGTCGGATTTGCTTCTTTGTTATTCTACCAAAACATTATGAACATTAATTATTATTGTTCTATTGTTCATACAACGTTTATTTTCAAAGTAAAACGCCTATAAACACTTATAATTTAGACTTTTCGATTACGAGATTGTGTGTCCGTCTGGATCTCGTAACGACCGATATATAAATAATCGTTCTGTCCGCCATTTATCTTGACGTCACGTATCCCAGAAAAACCTCTTCCGGCATTCATTATGTTTGAATCTGGCAGCCACACGTGTTCTTTTGATCGTAGAAGGCAATTTTATTTGCCGAATCGTCTTTTTCTGATGTCCGTCCGGTAACGACCGTGATAACGACCACACTGGCACAGAGCTTGAAGCTGATATTTTGCCAATAATCGTGCATTTTCGGAATTTTACTGCCCAAGATAGTTGTTTTTCTAGTTGGCTTCGTTCCCAGTTTGAAATATTTCAGTCTCAACTTTGCCTCATTTGTAATGAAATAGTTTCATGCCAGTTTCTGATCGAATATACCGACGTTATTGTCACAGACGGAAAGGGAATGCGCATAGTTGACCGACGTTACTTTCCAAGACGGACTTTCAGTGGCAGGTTTTTACCGGCGTTACTTTGTCAGTAATAATTTGGAATCCACTATCATGATTTTATATAATAAGGACAATTCATGAGAAAATGTGGGAAGTGTTTTGTTTTTCCCTGACTTGAAGGACTTATCTGAAGCCAAAGTGGTAATCTTGCCGTAGCCACACATGACAACGGGTCTATATAAAACGTGCACCGGCGCTATCGGGTCAAACTACGGCGATCGCATTAGTCTTGGCAACGTTCAGCGGACGAATTAAACATCAAACTACGGCGATTTGACGTAAGTACGAGTTCTATAAGTATAAGCTAGCCACTATGTTTCAACTTTAGCTGGGCCGATAGTCGCCGATAGTCGCCGGTAGTCGCCGATACGGCGATAGTCGCCGATAGCGCCGGTGCACGTTTTATATGGACCCCATGACAACAGGTAGTGTCACTTTTTCCCCATCTGATCAAAACTGTCTTGGGTTTCCAATGTACATGATTTTTTATTTAGATAGTACTTTTTTCTTTTGTTTCCAATGTACATGATTTTTGTTATTTAGATAGTAATTTTTCCTATCTGATCAAAACCATTCTTTTGTTTCCAATTTTCATTACTTTGGATTAAGATTGTATTGAAAATGTGATCATTTGTGTTTCTTGAACATAAGTGCTGACCCTGGCGTACTCACTTGGGCACTTAATTATGTTTTATGCATGGTAGAAGTAATAATTTGGAATCCACTATCATGATTTTATATAATAAGGACAATTCATGAGAAAATGTGGGTTCCCAGTGTTTTGTTTTTCCCTGACTTGAAAGACTTATCTGAAGCCAAAGTGGAAATCTTGCCGTAGCCACACAGTAGTGTCACTTTTTTCCCTATATGATCAAAACTGTTCTTTTGTTTCCAATTTACATTATTTTTTAAATAAGATTGCATTGAGAATGTGGTCATTTGTGTTTCTTGAACATAAGTGCTGACTGGCGTACTCACTTGAGCACTTTATTATGTTTTATGCATGTTTGAAATAATAATTTGGAATCCACTATCATGGTTTTATGTTAAAAGGACAATTGTAGCTCTCTGTTGATGTTTCTGTTAGAGTTGTTTTATTGAAAAACATGTATTTTCTATTATGTCTTGAAAATTTCATAAAAGTCGGCTCACGACCCCATTCAACATTTAGGGGGTAGGGATAGTTTCTGCTGTGCTACTTGTACTAAATGACTTTTTTTTCAATGCTTTAGGATTACATATGTTCTGGGCATTACAGGCTAACAATAAAATGTGTTGAAATTGATTCATCTCAACTTTTTTGTTTGTGAGTGAACTTAATTTCTCTTTCTAGATCTGAAATCTCGCTTGTCAATCATCTCCACATCAGCACTTCATCTATATCTTGGAATGTTCATTTTTCTTTCTTTAGTTTTCTTCACAGATACATCCCACATGTTTTACAACAAGTAATACAGACTGTAGACTTATTTACTTGACAGAAAACATCGCATTTCTATGAACACATACTTTTTTTTAAATGTGAAGGTAGGGTTGAATCGGAGCCTGCATCTGCCAGTGGAGGTTCTTGTTGTCTCTTAAACTTACTTTTTCATCAAGTTAAGAGCCTGGCCTTTCCAAAAAGCACACACACTTTGAGAAATATTGTGTTTAAAATTTTTCAATTTGTGTTGTGGAAAGGGAAGTGTTGATACTGAATACTGTGAAACGCGTCTTATGTTAACTGTAGACCCAAGCCAGATAAAGGCGAACATGAGATTGACTCTTGTTAAATAAGACTTTCAACCCTATCGGGAGTGTGGTTTTGGCCCTTCGGACTTGCTCAAACAAAAGTTCACAGGTCAAAATAGTGCTATATGGCCTTAACTAAAAATCCTCCATTTTGTCACTTGGGACATTTCACCATCAAAATTGATCTTTTCTGCTAAAAATGCTTTTCAGCTTAAATAATGCTCAGGAAAGTTGGGACAGCATGCAGTTTGTTGTCTACCTTGGACTTTTTTCTTTTCCCCCATATTTGGGAAAAGGTTAAGGGTCAACAGGAACATTTCTTGAGTTGGTCAGGTCACCATAGCCACAACTTGTTTTTGACTCACATGCGAAGCAAAAGTGAGTCTATGTACTGAGCCGTGTCGTCCGTCCGTCCGGGCGTCCGTCCGTCCGTAAAAAACTTAAACGTTGGATTTTTCTCGGAGACTATTAAGTCTATCAACACCAAATGTGGCATGATGGTGTATGATGACAAGGCCTCAAAAAACATACATAGTGACTTGACCTTGCTTCAAGGTCAAGGTCACAGGAGCCATAAATGTGGTCTCAAAAACAGTCATTTTTCACATTTTCCCAATTTTCTCCCACGTTATTGAGAATGGCGACCTTAGCTACAAGTGGTATATAGGTCAAAGCAAGCCCTATCTTTTGATACCAGTTTGGTTGACCTTGCTTCAAGGTCAAGGTCACAGGAGCTCTTCAAAGTTGGATTGTATACATATTTTGAAGTGACCTTGACCCTGAACTATGGAAGATAACTGTTTCAAACTTAATAATTATGTGGGGCACATGTTATACTTTCATCATGAGACACATTTGGTCACATATCATCAAGGTCAAGGTCACTTTTACCCTTATGAAATGTGACCAAAATGGGGTAGTGAACCACTAAAAGTGACCATATCTCATGGTAGAAAGTGCCAATAAGCACCATTGTGCTTCCTATGTCTTGAATTAACAGCTTTGGTTGCATGACCTTGGATGACCTTGACCTTGGGTCAAGGTCACATGTATTTTGGTAGGAAAAATGTGTAAAGCATTTCTTAGTGTATGATGTCATTGGTAGGTTTAGTTGTTTGACCTTGACCTTGAAGGTCACCTGAAGGTCAATGTCATATAAAGGTCAAGGACAAGCATGTGAGTCGTATGGGCTTTGCCCTTCTTGTTGTTTTTTGCCTGATAGCCTCACTGTCAGCTAAGCCTCAGTCACTTGCCCCTCAGACCCACTGTTCTTAATTTAGCTGTCAAGTGATGACCTTGGGGCAGAGCTGCTTTTGCTTCCCACATATCTCCAAATTTGGAAGTATAAGCTGGAGAGGCAGCCCATACCTTTCCCTGGGCAGCAAGGGTTGTGTGAGAATGGCCGAGTATATTGTTACAGGACAGCACCTTGTGCATTCTGACTGTGCTGTGTTGTGCATCAGTGTTGATGAACCTGACAGGTCTGAGTGACATCTGCTGCAGCTGCTGAATGAGTCTGGGACGGGTTTCCTTGTGGGCAGTTCCATGAGTCTGGCTGATCTGGGCCTGCTGGAAACCCTGCTCTTTGTGGAGGAGTACTTTGGTGTTGCCACCCTGAATGACTACCCCAACCTCAAGGTACTTAACCAACCACAACCCCCTCCTGTAAACATGTGTCTGTGACAGGTCATATCCTGTTATTTTCAACTCCGCCGCATTGCCACCATCCGCAAGTACCTCACCAAAGACGCCGCAACCAAACTTGTCACTTCTACTATTCTGTCTCGTCTCGACTACTGTAATTCTCTTTTTGCTGGACTCCCCTCTTGTTCTACCTCGCGTTTACAGCGCATTCAAAACTCCTCTGCACGCCTTATACTAAAGAAGAAAAAGAAAGACCACATCACCCCTATGCTACAGGACCTCCATTGGCTACCTGTTTCAGACAGAATCAAATACAAGCTCAACACGCTCACATACAAATGCCTCAACAATCTTGCTCCTTCCTATCTGAGGATGGGTGTGGGATGATTGGGGTAAAGCGCTGATCTTGGTTCACAGACAGCGTTCAAATGTTAATTTTACCTCTCTCAAACTCTGTAAACCTGTCCGATCACTCCGCTCTTCTCTAGACACTCTCAGACTCGACATCCCGCCACAAAGACTCACAACCGTAGGCGGGCGCTCCTTCACATTCCAAGCGCCCACCCAATGGAACACACTACCTCTCAGCCTTCGTCAGAAACCAACCTTAGCTTCTTATCAAGCCTTTTTCCCAAGACGGAGAAAGAGTAAACTCCACCATACCATCCATTACACTGATGCAATGCCAACCTGGTGCCAGAGTGGATGTAATAGCCATGTACGTTAGTATATATTGTAATTATTATCTTATGTTATGTGTGATTGTTGTGTGCATGTTTGCACCTGCCATAATGTTTTGTATTAGGGTGTGCATTCTTTTCTTTATGGGTGTGAATGTGTGTGTGTGTGTGCCTTGAGTCGCCTAAGTGGTGAGATATGTGTGTATTATAAATTATCGTATTATTATTGACTCACATGCGAAGCAAAAGTGAGTCTATGTACTGAGCCGTGTCGTCCGTCCGTCCGGGCGTAAAAAACTTAAACGTTGGATTTTTCTCGGAGACTTATTAAGTCTATCAACACCAAATGTGGCATGATGGTGTATGATGACAAGGCCTCAAAAAACATACACAGTGACTTGACCTTGCTTCAAGGTCAAGGTCACAGGAGCCATAAATGTGGTCTCAAAAACAGTCATTTTTCACATTTTCCCAATTTTCTCCCACGTTATTGAGAATGGCGACCTTAGCTACAAGTGGTATATAGGTCAAAGCAAGCCCTATCTTTTGATACCAGTTTGGTTGACCTTGCTTCAAGGTCAAGGTCACAGGAGCTCTTCAAAGTTGGATTGTATACATATTTTGAAGTGACCTTGACCCTGAACTATGGAAGATAACTGTTTCAAACTTAATAATTATAGGGGGCACATGTTATACTTTCATCATGAGACACATTTGGTCACATATCATCAAGGTCAAGGTCACTTTTACCCTTATGAAATGTGACCAAAATGGGGTAGTGAACCACTAAAAGTGACCATATCTCATGGTAGAAAGTGCCAATAAGCACCATTGTGCTTCCTATGTCTTGAATTAACAGCTTTGTGTTGCATGACCTTGGATGACCTTGACCTTGGGTCAAGGTCACATGTATTTTGGTAGGAAAAATGTGTAAAGCATTTCTTAGTGTATGATGTCATTGGTAGGTTTAGTTGTTTGACCTTGACCTTGAAAGTCACCTGAAGGTCAAGGTCATATAAAGGTCAAGGTCAAGCATGTGAGTAGTATGGGCTTTGCCCTTCTTGTTATTATTATATTCACAGAGTGAATTATTTTAAGTTGTGACATAAAGCTGACATTATGAACTACTCATTCCAATACATGGCAAGGTCTGTCATTATGTCTAGCAACACCCATCCACCTTTCTCTCTTTACCCCTCCCTTCTCTCTTTACCCCTCCCCTCCCTCCCTCTCTCCCTCCCTCCCTCCCTCCCTCCCTCCCTCCCTCCCTCCCTCCCTCCCTCCCTCCCTCCCTCCCTCCCTCCCTCTCTCTCTCTCTCTCTGTCACTCTCTCTCTCTCTGTCACTCTCTCTCTCTCTCTCTCTCTCTCTCTCTCTCTCTCTCTCTCTCTCTCTCCACATGCACACACCCCTTATCCTCCCTGAAGAATGTGTCATTCTTGCTTTCCATTGCAGAAATTCTTTGACGCCATGAAGGAGGCTCCGAAGATTGCAGCCTTCCTGAATGGGCCGCATCGCAAGGGCAAGAACACACCAGAGTACGTGGCCACCGTCAAGCGAGTGCTGGCCTTTAACTAGAGTCCCAGCCAGCACCACACATCCAGTGCCATCATCCGCAGTAGCAATCCAGTCCTGTGCTGGCCATTAACTAAAGTCCCAGCCAGCTCCGCACAGCCACTGAGCCAGTGCCATCATCCTCAGCAGCAATCCAGTAGTGCTGACCAAAACTTTAGAGGTCATTATGTGTAGCATCACCAAGTGTTCCTTATAAGGCTGAATGATAGTTTCATGTTGTGACTCTCTGGGTAGTAGTCCAAATGTTTTACAAGGTTGAAGTCCAAATGTTTTTCAAGGTTGAAGTTCAAAAGTTCATCAGGAGTTGATAATGTGTGATTTTAGTTACTTGCTAATTTGCAGGTAGATTCTACTTTATTGTTGGTTCCTGGTGTATTTTCGAGGTGCTCATACGCAAATTGTGTTCGATGTAGTTGTACACGGAATCTATTTTGCCTTTTGTTTAGATTCACTCATGTAGAATATCTATCTATTACAAGAGTCATTAGCTCTTGCTCATTTGTTACTTGATGCAGCTTCGGTATTGGTTTCTAGTGTGTTTGAAGTGCTACAACATAAATTGATCTGCCACACTAATATGCTTTAAGTTGAGTGTGAACTGTAGTTCTACACTTTAAGAATTCATATATGTTAAAAAAAAGTCTTTATAATTATATTGGAATGTAACCGTTAAGTTGTGATGCTTACTCTAGTTCGGTGTTTACTAGATAAACTAGATTTTTTGCTTCACATACTGGTTAGTGATTGTCTCATGTTGGTTTAATGTTGGAAACATGGTATTATTGCAATCTTTTTTCATGTTTTTTTCTGATGCAAAGATTGATGAAAAGATCAATGCGTCACATTTAAAGTTCCATCATGTCTCATGACGTCATGACTGACAGTGTGGTGTTGGTGAAATTCTGACATTCCTTTCACCTATTCTCAGTTGTACACTTCATGTTGAATGCTCCAATGCAGCACTGATGATATTAAGTTTATGATGTATCCAGTAGCATGCTCAGGTGTTAGAAATTTTGTTGGTGACAATTGCTGTTGTAACTGGTTGTGTGGACACTTACTTGGATTGATTAAATAAAATGAGCCAAGATTTTCTACTGGAGACTTTGTTAATTTTGTTATTAGTGCCATACCTGTAGAGAATGTTTCTCAAACTTTTATTGAAGATCTGTCAGATGGAAGAAACCCTTGGCTTTCTTTTCCATAAGTTTCTCTGTCTCTCTCAGCCTTTTTCTCTGCCTTTTTCTGTGTCCTTTCTTTCCTCCAAGAGAGTCGTTATGATAAAGATGATGAAACAAAGAAGAAACAAGCTTGAAGCAAAAATTTGCATGCATACCTCCTGAAATTGCATTTTCACCATTTACAGTTCTCATAATCAGAATAAGGTCAAAATGCCTCCATCTGAAGTTTGGCTCGGTATGATTGAATGAGGCAAAACATTCTTTCAAAATGTACGTTATCGGACCTGGAAGTTCCTGAGTAGGAGAAAATGACTGACGAAAGGTTGGTTCCCATGGTTGAAAATTCAACTGACAAATAAAGATGGTTACCGAGTAGTACTACCTTAACAAGCCACACCAAACTTCACATGTCTAAAGCTAAGTGCAAGATGCTGAGGTGTGCAAATCAGAAAACACTTGACATGGCCTACAAAGGCTAATACTGTGTGATAGACCATAGAACTCCATCCATCTATTGACCCTAAGGTTTCAGGAAATTGGACAGACTCGAGTTGAAGCTGTGTAAACCTACATGTACATGTAATTTGCACATTCTTTGATTGGTTTGTCAATATTTTTATGCAAACAGAAATTCATAACAAGAATTTGGTCATATAATTTGAATACAGGTGCCTACGAAATTTACTACTGGATTCATTACCTTAAAAGGTTGATAGGCCGTAAAACACCATCCATCCATCCACTGGATTCATGTGCAAGATACATGTAGTACCAAGTGACAACAATATGACAATGAGGCTCTGACGTAGAAGGATATGTTCAGTCAGCCATTCAAGTGCTTCCTACGAAACTGCTTTGAAATAAATGTCCAGACTTGAAAATTCCAGCTGAAAATTATGCCGGAAGTAGGCTTGTGTAGGCACGGGTCATGGACGTTTCGCCCCAATTTCGCGCGCACACACACACACACACACACACTATCGTTATGGGAGTCCGTCGTTCTGTGTGACGAAGACGTCAATGACGTCACTGATGTGAGCAGAGCGCAGCGACGTCATTAAATGGGGCATGCATGCAAAGTCTGCAGTTGAGTTTTAGATATGCCTTTCTTGCCTCCTTTGGTTCCTGCCAACCGTCATCAGCTCCACTGAAAAACTAAAAGACGATTGTGATTTTCTAGTGATGCTTTGCACTCCACTGTAAGGATTAATGAAGTAGAAGAAAAAGAAGAGAAGGCGTTTTATGAGGTTTTTTTATAATCATGCCACTCATGAAATATAATAATATGTAAAAAAAATAGTATCAAACTGAACTGCGTACATATAGTCTATTCTATCTTAAAAATAGGCTCACATGAAAAAGATTAAATAAGTTGCTTTTCTACTCCAAGTCTCATGCAAGCAGTGCACTCTACTCATACTCTGTGAAACAACATGTTAGGACTGCATACCAAAAGTGGATGAGCTGAACGGTAAGGTTTTCTGCTCTGCTCATGTTTGCATGCCACGATGCAGAGAGAATTCGAAAACGTATGCAGCAAAACTGCTGGTCAAACCGGCAGGCTTTTCAATGCACACAGTTTGAAATGACCGGGTCAGTCCAGATCTATAAGGTCCGAGGTCTCCGGCCGACTCCGGGAGATGTTTTCCTGTTTTGTCATCTACTTTGTGTATTGTTTTATGTCTTCTTCTCTTTTTTTGTTGTGCTCTCCAATTTTCTTCATTTGCACGCTCTTTCTCTCCCCAGCTCCACAGAACAACCTTTAAGTTTCGTTTTCTTTTCTTCGAGATTCAACGTTATTCAAAGTTGTTCTATTACGATTTTTATTTCTTTCCGCATGGAGGAAAAGAACTATTGATACCTTGCCTTTTAATAAAGTACTTTTTCTTTTATAAGGACCCTTTTTTTCACAGAGGTTGTGTATTAACAGGTGGCAACCTGTTACGTTGACTGCATTAAACCTGTGTTGTTTAATTCATGTTGTAATCGGTTTTTATCTTCTCGATATTCTTTACACACCTTTGTCCAGCATGGAACCTCGTAAGTGTCTTGACCCATATCCCTAGAAAGTATGCAAAGAATGATTCTTTTGAGGAATCAAAGTCTGCAGAGTAACCGGAAAAGCAGCATGCAGTGTTGCTTAGAGTCGAACATGGGGTGGGTGGGGTGTGGGTGTGGGTGTTTCAGGGGCTGAAGAGGCAGCCTATTGAATGGTTCATTTGTTGCTTTTTGTGCTAAATTGCCATCAAAGCTGATGAGATCAGTATATACGGATGCTCTGTGCTTTGCAACTGGAAAAAAAAAACCACAGCAATAGTCTCAAAACATGCTTTGGGGTATCGGGTTACATTAAAACACCATTAGGAATTGGCCATCAATTCAATTTGAGCAAACTTGGATTTCTCAAACAATGATCAGGAATTAAGGGGATACTAAATGGGCAGTTGCTCTTGAAACTTGAATGAAGCAGTCCTGATTTCAAACGAAATCATTGATAGAAGATGAAAATACTTATTTAATTTTGTTTTTCTAACGATGGGAAAATGGGGGGAAATCCAAGCCCAATAACCTAGCGGTGGCTGTAGCATGTCGTTGGACTGCTGAGATACACCTTCGGCATTGGCGGTTCCACTTCCGGGATGAAAAATTTCCTTTGGTCACTGCGCCGTAACGTCTATGGCGTGATCTGCATTTGTCTTTCCATCTGTGGACGAAGAAAGGAAACAAGAGCTCGGTACATCCACATGGAAGACATGGCGAGAATGGTAATGCTTCAAGCTTCGCACTTTTCCTGATAACTGGACAATCGGATCAATCTTTTAGTGGCATATGGCGACAAACACGCATTCGTCAGGTGCAGTTTTATACTCCTTTTGCCTGTCTTTTCACCCGGTGGCTCAAAAGTTGTTGCAACGTGTTTTACTCAAACAATGGCCTCGTAACTGGACGGACAAGCTGTCTCTATTTGTCTGAAAACTAGGTCCGTTCCTCCTACCCGAAAGTTTGGCCCGGAAAACGGAAAGGTTAGACAAGCGCCAACGCTCCCGGCTACGTGAAGCACACACACACACACACACACACACACACACGCGCGCGCGCGCACGCGCACAGACACACACACACACGCACGCGCACACACACACACGCAGGACGCATCCACCCAGATGGCAGCAGCATCTCCGCGCGGGGGGGGGGGGGGGGGGGGGGGGGGGGGGGGTGGGGGGCTTTCCTAAGGACCAGTTATCTGGATCGTGCTTTCACTGCCCTCTTAAGCACCTGTACTGCGTGCGAGCGGAGAAGATGTGAGCTAAACATCTCGTTCAGAGATGCAGTATCTATGCATCTTCACCTTTGAATACTTGCTGGCCGCGATTGACCTTAGGAAGGGTGCTAACTCCATGATTAAATGTAACCTAACTGTTATGACAGTGATTTTGGGGGGAATGTTCAATGTACACTGAGATCATGCTTGATCGTGTGCTCTGTATTTTCTTTACCATAGTCGCTGACAATGAATAAGACATTCAAAGGAGGGAAAGGAACACTAAGAAAGCCATTCGATTGTGTTTGCTTAATGATGTCTCTCGTGTCCGTCCGTCCGTATCTTCATCAGTCCCTGCCTGGCCGCATGCCTACTTGTCATATTATCTGCTCCTCGATGTGCCTCTGTGTGTGCGTGTGTGTGTGTGTGTGTCTGTGTGTGTGTGTGCGTGTGTGTGTGTGTGTGTGTGCGTGCGTGCGTGCGTGCGTGCGTGCGTGCGTGCGTGCGTGCGTGCGTGCGTGCGTGCGTGCGTGTGTGTGTGTGTGTGTGCACGCACGCGCGTGCCTGGTTTGGCCTGCTTGCATGCATGCCTGTGTGTATTTTTCAGTCTGTCTGTCGGTCGGTTTAACCCGTAAACAGAGCATGCGGTTGCATTGCTTCGTTTCACGCATATTTTCGCGAGAAAAATGTTGGCGCCATGCATTTTCGCCGCCTCCTGGTTGTCCAGGCAGTGAGGTGTCCGCCATTCACCACGCCACTCCCAAGCAGAGTGTGCTCGATTGCTGCCAAGTTTGAGCACCACGGCAAACAAAACACGTGTCTGTGGTGAGATGAAATGGTTCCCCTTCAAAGTAATGGCGTGCACCTACCCATCGCAGCAGCCGTCGTCGCGAAGGTCTGCACAGATTTCTTGGGCGATGTCGTGATGTTGGCATTCTTTGCCCTCGGAGTGACTTCCTGTCGCTTTTCTGGTGACATCACTTCCGCTCGACCTTTGAACTTGAAGCCCTTGCCCTCTGTTTCAGTACGCTAATACGATGAAAACATAAAGTAGGGGATGTGGTCATTATTCTTAAATTATACACATCATCATTGTCGTTTTCATCGTCTTTGTTGTCATTGTCTTCCGTAGGAACAGGAGGAGTTTCAATAATCGCCGCTACTTTCTTCACATGACCGAATAATTTTGTCGACGCCATCAAATGAAGTGCGGTTTCTTCGTTTGGAGACAGTGGCAGCAGCAATATCACCACCACTGCCATTACAACCGCCACTCCCACCACCACCACCATCACCACCTCCATCACCACCACCAATAAGACCACCACCACTTCAACAACCACAACCACCGCCATCACGACCGCCACCTCCACCATCACCGCCATTATCTCCACCACCACCACCACCACTATCATCACCACTTCCACCACCACGACTACCACCTCCATAATCACTGCCTCCACAATCACCACCACCACCACCGCCACCACCACCGCTACTATGACTACTACAAATACCACTATAACCATCACTATCACAACCACCATCACAAACAACATCGACGTCAGTGACGACGTACAGTCAATGACAACAACAACGTCAATGACGACGTACAGAGTCAATGACATCAACAACGTCAGTGACGACGTACAGAGTCAATGACATCAACGATACACGACAAAGATGCTCTCCGCGGTTCAAGGTTAAACATCACATCCTCAGGTTCAGCACACAGAAACGCAAAGCGGAGTCAAAACAGAGCTGACCCTAAACTAATGCTCCCTAGCAACCTCTTTGGCTACTTGTAGCCGCCCATAGCAGCCTCTTTGGCTACTTGTAGCTGCCCCTAGCAGCCTCTTTGGCCACTTGGAGCCGCCCCTAGCAGCCTCTTTGGCTACTTGTAGCCGCCCATAGCAGCCTCTTTGGCTACTTGTAGCTGCCCCTAGCAGCCTCTTCGGCCACTTGGAGCCGCCCCTAGCAGCCTCTTTGGCTAATTGGAGCCACCCCTGGCAGCCTCTTTGGCTACTTGGAGCCGCCCATAGCAGCCTCTTTGGCCACTTGGAGCCGCCCCTAGCAGCCTCTTTGGCCACTTGGAGCCGCCCCTAGCAGCCTCTTTGGATTTTTGTAGCCGCCCCTATCAGCCTCTTTGGCAACTTGTAGCCACCCGTAGCAGCCTCTATGGATACTTGTAGCCACCCCTAGCAGCCTCTTTGGCAACTTGTAGCCGCCCCTAGCAGCCTCTTTGGCAACTTGTAGCCGCCCCTAGCAGCCTCTTTGGCTACTTGGAACCGCCCCTGACAACCTCTTTGGCTACTTGGAGCCACCCGTAGCAGCCTCTATGGATACTTGTAGCCGCCCCTAGCAGCCTCTTTGGATACTTGTAGCCGCCCATAGCAGCCTCTTTGGATACTTGTAGCCGCCCCTAGCAGCCTCTTTGGATACTTGTAGCCGCCCATAGCAGCCTCTTTGGATACTTGTAGCCGCCCCTAGCAGCCTCTTCGGCTACTTGGAACCGCCCCTAGCAGCCTCTTTGGCAACTTGTAGCCGGACCTGACAACCTCTTTGGCTACTTGGAGCCACCCCTGACAACCTCTTTGGCTACTTGGAGCCACCCCTGACAACCTCTTTGGCTACTTGGAGCCACCCGTAGCAGCCTCTTTGGATGCTTGTAGCCGCCCCTAGCAGCCTCTTTGGATACTTGGAACCGCCCCTAGCAGCCTCTTTGGCAACTTGTAGCCACCCCTGACAACCTCTTTGGTTACTTGGAGCCGCCCCTGACAACCTCTTTGGCTACTTGTAGCCGCCCCTAGCACCCTCTCTGGCTACTTGGAGCCGGACCTGACAACCTCTTTGGCTGCTTGGAGCCGCCCCAGGCTGATCGAGCTACTGAAGCAGGCCCCGGAAGCAGAGCAGTAAAGTTAAAGGTGTGGTTTTAAATAGCGACTTAATTCTCATGTCTGGGTCTCAGACCGCTTTACAATGGTCCACTTGATCAATCCTTCACTGGCACCAGACAACAAACACAGTGACAGACATCCAAGACGCACACGATCAGGTACCAGTATCAACTCCAGTCCCTGGGGAGGATTCTATCTCGATGCTAGCTCATGGCTGCATACAAAGGTTTATAGCACTACAGTGTGCCATGTCTGCCCTCCGGGGTCCCCGGTTTTACTCCTGGATGTGGAGAACCCCTGTGAGTTAAGCATAATGTTCAAGGATGCAACTCGGGAAACGCCGCTTCGCCACACCTACTAGCCGCAAGCGACTGCAGGGGCGCGTTTGTTAGGCTCAAAATCTTGAGATTCTACCTCGATGGTTAGTCGAGGGAGAGCGAGACGCTCCTACAGCTAACAAAAAACGGTCAATCATCAACTGGCAATGCGGAAGAACGATGGCTGCGTTCTGGCGCCAGAGTCGGTAAAGAAGTTGCCGATAGACGGAATAACTGACGATACAGATATCACATCAGTTTTTCACTTGATAGAACACACCATGGTGTCATATCGAATGGCACGGGAACTTTTTCAACGAAAAAAAGCAACCCGGGTTCAACTGTAGACAATTTTGTCGAAAATGTTAGGCCTCGATTCATTTCGATCAATTCAAGGGACATACTTCATAGAGCGTACGTATACGGTGTTGCGTGTTTGCAAGCGATACATTTTTTTTTCGGCAGTGTATGTCCAGAAATAACCTATACACCTACTCCTCAAGATATACAAATGAACACGCGAACAGCAAATACTTCCGTGTACGTACACTTTTCCATTCTCGAACTCTGAGAAGCACATTACGGGCACTGCCGTTTATCAGCGGCCTCTCAACTGGCACGGTCTCCGCCACTTTGGCTCATCCGGGTCTCTGCATCGAGGGAGCTCTGGAGCTCCCTCTGCCTCCCGCCTTCATGGCGAGTGCGCCCTTATGAGCGAGGAACGTAGGCAACGCCTAGCCCTCGCGATTCTCTCGAGATTTGGGGCCAAACAAACGCGCCCCTTGTCAAGCGCTCTAACCACTCGACCACAGAGCCTCCACGCGATAAGCGCGGCATCAAGCGGTTCCGGTCGAATGTTGTACGACGAATTCGACGACGACGATAACAACGACGGACACGTCATCCACAGCAACCACACCAAGCGCAAGCAGCAGCAACATGCAGCGACGACAACAACAGCGGTTACGACAACAAAAGTAACGACGCCGACAACGACAACGACCAACACCATGACCGCACAAGATCTGGAGGTTTTGCGTGACAAAGACGGGAAAACCAAACCCCGACTCCGTGCGAAAAGGGAGGTGTACTTGCAGATCTTTGCCGCATACCTTTCGGGGCTTGGGGGAGGGGGTTGCAGGAGATCTGGGCTTGAACTCCCTTACAGGTCTCCCTCCAGGCTCCAACTTCCTAGAACACAGTGATGTCCGATCCTGGCTCTTCTTCACTGGCACCGCTTCAGGCGACTCCGGTTCTGCAAGGTCCGCGTGTGAACATGAAGCAGTAAGCCGCGTGTAGCGCTGCCGCCGCCCCGGACGACAATGATGATGATGATGATGATGATGATGATGATGACGATGGTGGTGGTGGTGGTGTGATGATGATGATGATGATGACGATGATCATGATCATGATCATGATCATGATGATGATGATGATGATGATGATGATGATGATGATGATGATGATGATGATGATGATGATGATGACGACGACGACGACAACGACGATAATGACAATGATAGTGATGGTGATGAAGATGATAATGGTGGTGGTGGTAGTGGTGATGATGATGGTGGTGATGGTGGTGATAGTGATGATGATGATGACGATGATGATGATGAAAGCTGCTGCTGCTGCTGCTGCTGCTGATGATGATGATAAAATAAATATGTCCATCCAAATATGGCACAGTATCGAGGGAGGTCTCTTAAGCCCTAACTTAATAGCCTGAATGGTTGCTCGGCGAAAGGCCCGAACAGCTTTCGCCCGACCAAATCGTTTGGCCCGAACTGTGTTCGCCCTTAACTGCCCGTGCTCCGTGCGCGCCGAACACCCTGACAGCTAGCTCGCTCTGGTTCGGCGAGAACGTGTCGGGCAAAAATTTGCTTGCAGCGCATGTTATGGGAGCTGGCTTCTCATTGGCTGAGAAACCGACTCTTCTGACGAGAGGAGCTGTTGTTGGTGTTCTCGCCACTGTTTGCATAATTAAATGGTGGGCATGCAGTCTACGGTTCGCACAGAAAACGCTGTATTTGGGTGATACTAGAAACCCATCCAAAGAAAATATAAGCCATGAACAGCATTAATTTATCAAAGCTGTATGTTGAATGCATCAATAGGTCGTGAAAGCTCCTACATTTTACAAATGGAAATGCAGGTCGCGGCATCTACATGGCACGGCTTGACTGCTATCAATAGAAGTGCTCGAAGCTTGGCTGGGCTCATATCAACTCTCTCGCTGTGCGTTCGCCTCTATTAAAATAACAACAACGCCCGGTTGGCGACGACAACGACAATGAAGACTGGGGGACTGTGTGAGAAGGGGGGAAGCGGTTTGACAACTTGGTTTGGCCGATAAATCGCTATGTAAACCATACTTTTACAATACGAATGGCAGTACTCGCACTGGCGACGACTGCTATAGTTTCGACCAGAAGAATTTCGACCAGAATCAAAGATAAGAATAAGAATATACATGAATCTATGATCCTCTTTGCATCAGATGTTGTATAGAAAATAATAGCTCACACACATCGGTTTATATGATACTAGTTTACCACTTGTAGGCAGTTGTTTTCCATCACAAACACACTCATGAACAAGACCAGTTGTACCGCCCTCCCTTCCTCCCCACTGTCATCACTGCCTCAGAAGTTTTGTGACTTCTTTGTGTCCAAAGTGTCTGACATACGAAGCAACGTTGACATGTCTGCTGGTACAGGTGCCAGTATCCTTCAGTGGTACTCCCCTCCTTCAGTTCAGCTCGGTTGAGGCTAGTGTGGTCCTTAAGACCATCCGTAGTATGACCCCTACCTCCTGTGACCTTGACCCTGTTCCCACATCCCTCTTACTTGAGTGCATTGATGACGTTCTGCCTGTTCTGACACAGATAATCAATGATTGCTTCCAGTCTGGCACCTTCCCCAGTGTTTTCAAACAAGCTTTAGTCAAGCCACTTCTGAAGAAGCAAGATTTGGATCCAAACAAGCTTAACAATTACAGGCCAGTCTCCAACCTTTCCTTTCTTTCAAAACTGATAGAGAAATTAGCTTTGCAGCAGTTGTTAGAGCACGTGTCCAAGTATGACCTTTTGGCTCGTTTTCAGTCCGCGTACCGTGCTCACCATTCCACCGAAACAGCTCTGCTCCGTGTTCTAAACGACCTCCTTGTCGCATCTGATGATTCCAAAGTTTCCCTTCTCACGTTGTTAGATTTGAGTGCTGCGTTTGACACAATAGATCATGGAATTCTTCTCTCCCGTCTAAGACATGTTTTTGGCATTGACAACACAGCACTCTCCTTCCTGAAATCATATATCTCAGAACGTAGGCAGACTGTTTTGATCCAGGGTATTGCTTCTGATCCTGCCCCGCTAAATTACGGAGTCCCACAGGGCTCGGTTCTGGGTCCTCTGCTGTTTCTACTGTACACCCAACCACTTTCCAACGTAATTGACAGTCATTCATTCTCTCACAGTGAATTTGCTGATGACACGCAACTCTACAACTCCACTCATCCCAGTCAAATCCAACCTCTTCTCTCTGCAAGTGAACTTTGTATTTCTGATGTGAAACAGTGGATGACCCAGAACAAACTCAAACTTAATGATTCAAAGACCGAAGCTCTCCTGGTTGGCGGTAGAGGCGAATTCGGTCAGGCCCTGAAACTAACCATAGGTCAGAGTGAGATAGCATTCTCAAAGTCTGTTAGAAACTTAGGTGTCATGTTCGATGATGATCTTTCTATGAGAGTTCATGTGAACAAAGTTTGCCAGTTAGCTTACTACGAGTTAAGGAAAATTGGCACTATTCGTCACTATCTTTCACAACAGGCCACTCAAACCCTTGTCACTTCCCTTGTTCTGTCCCGTCTTGATTATGGAAATTCTCTTCTTGCCGGCATTCCTGACACTCTGCTAAACAAACTGCAAAAAGTCCAAAACACTGCTGTTAGATTAGTTTTTAGATGTCCCAAGAGAACTCCCACATCCAAACTCCTTCGTGCACTGCATTGGCTCCCCGTCGCTCAGAGGATAGAGTATAAGCTAGCCACTATGTGCTTCAACTTCTTCAATCAAACTGCACCACACGCACTCAAAGAAATTCTCACTGTCTACACCCCCGCTAGAAATAACCGTTCAGCTGCAGACACCAAAACGTTAAATGTCCCCCGTCGCAAAAAGAAAACCCAAGGACAGCGAGCTTTTTCTTACATCGGCCCTGTAACGTGGAATAGCCTACCTTTCCCTGTCCGACACTCTGATTCCATGTCCCAGTTCAAAACCTCCCTCAAGACACACCTGTTCCGGTCAGTCTTTCCTGACGAGCAGTGAAGTGCTTCACAAGGCGCCTCTTTTATGTTTCGTGTTTTGTTTATTGCCTGCTACTTAATTAATTGTATTGTATTTAATTTTTTCTTTTATTTCAACTGTACAGTGTGCGAGTGTTAGAATGCTTTGTATGAGTGTAGACTTTCTCATTGTAAACGCCATGAGCTTGCCTATTAGGGAAGGTATGTTTGTAGAAATAGTCTGTATTATTATTACTAGACAGCAATCTGAGAGCACAGACCATCACTAAGTACGCCACAGTTTCTCTTCCGTGACCTCCATGACAATAATATGAGTCGTCACTTCCGTCAAGTTCTTTTGATCAATTAGGCCTCGACACACATTTCGCCGACACCATTCGAACGTACCCAAACGACAAGCAAGTCTCAGCGCGCTCTATTGAGAACGAACGCAATTTCGGCGAGAACCCTGAACGCCGGTTCGCCCGACCATCCTGTACATCGATTTACATGTCCCACCTATGTTGCTTTCCATGTACTTAATGATTATTTGTTTGATCGAGTCCCCAGAGACTCTAGAAAGGGTAGGAGCCGTGCTTTTCCCACTTGGGTTTTTACCGCAGGTCCTCCCTTCCTCCTGGCGCTTTTATCACCCAAATGGAGCGGAACTCGCTCGCTTCCCTCCTTGCCAGATTAAAAGGAGTCACAGCTGCAGTTTTCAGTTACCAGAACTGAGGCTCGGCTGTGGCCATTCGCAAACGCAGACCCGTTTTCATTGTGGTTTCTTCTCTGCATGCTCCCTTGATATCAAATTATGGCGGATAACATAAACAACAATTTTGAAGTTGTATGGTGACACATAACTGTAATCTATGTTTTAAATCTTTCTACACATATCCCCTGGCTTTAAAATCAACATGAGCACTATTTTCTCCAAGAGGAGAGGAGGCCATATACAGTTACATGCGCCATTTTACCACTGTGCGAGCATTCGACGCCTTTCTGCCCGGTCACGAAAAGGACTTAAAAAATTTCAATTGAATGGGACAAATAAATATTCACACAAGACTAGATGAAGATACAATGAAATCACCGCGCCACCCGAGCTAGTATTGGCTCGATGTCACACCAAGGCCTAGTCCTCTATAAAAGTTTTATTTATGCAGGCCTCTTAGGTTTCTGCTTTACATCTAAATTGGGTAAGTAACTCACTGGGGTCTTCTTCTGGAGGTTTTTGTTGCTCCTGCGGCTGCTCCACCTGAGGCTCCACCAGAGGCTTCGTGGAAGGTTCTGACTCTGGCTCTGGTTCTGGTTCTGGCTCTGGCTCTGGCGGCGTGGTTTCGATGATGGGGATGTCCGTGAAGGTGCTTCGTAAGGACTTGGTGATGAGCGGAATGTTCAGCAAGGGTTTCCCGTCCCCATAAACTCGGCTTACTGGCGGGGCTTCGGCCGTGACCGGTACCGTCGATGGCTCGATATTAGATTTCGCACATGTCGCCGCGCTGGTGACAGCGGCCGTGGAACGTGTTACTAGCTTCTTGTCGGTGGCGGTCTTGTCTTCTGACCTCGTGGCGGTGATCTCCATCAAGTGGCCACTGCTCCTCTGTCTGTCCATGTCTGATCCCCTCAATTCGCCGAAGTCAGCTCTGTGAAAGATGCAAAAAGAAAGGTCGAGGAGGCAATAAACACAGGTGCACTCTTTACTTGTAAAAAAACAACTTAGCCACCTTTGAAACGAGAGGAAATCGAAGAGAGCTCATTGTGAGAAAAGAAAGAAAGGCGCCTGTCCTTCATTCCGCTCCCTTGATAAGTCACGAGTCTGGATTTACTCTCATGGAAGTCCACAAAAACTTGTTTTTGAAATGTTGGGGAAACACGAAAGCACAGAAACACAATCCATTGCGACATGTCGTCATGGTGGACCTGCGAAGGGAACGAGAAATACTGTACACGGAGCGGATAGCACGTTAGCGTACTCATGATCCTATTGTTCATGTGCTCCTTGGTGAAGACCAAGAGCACGGGTCCATGGTGTGGCAGAATACACAGCCTTACTGATTTTTGACTGGGATTGATGTGAATATGTCACAATATGCTGTTAGCAGTAGTAAGGTGATGGAAAAGATTTATAACCAAGCAGACCATGCGACAGACCTATTACTGACCTATTCGTGTTACTTTCTTCTTTCTGCACAAAGCATGAACGTCTCAGAACTGAAGTCAAAGCAATAGTGATCGATGGTAATGCATACGTATTGTCAAGCTACATTCTCACATTCTCCATTGTTAAACATTTTTTACGAAGTGTCGAAAAATTCAGTGCGATCTTTATCTCAAACAACGAATTTCAACCTGACTCGGGTTTTAAAATTACCAGGCCTCGAAGGTGGCACATTTGTCTCTTCATTGAACACAACACTTGACAGGCTGCAAGGGACGAGGTGAAAATGTGGGCATAGATGGACAACTGGTATCCAGATGCAGACATATGATCTGAACATTCATGACTATCGCAAAGAGACACTATCGGACGAATAGTTACACAGCGGTATTCGTAGACAAAAGAACAATGACAAAACACCAAGAGCGCTCTTCGTACTTAATGAAGGGGTTGGAGTTTAACTTGGGGACGGAGAGAGCGTTGCCGAAGGCAGTCACCCTGCGGTGGAAGTCGATCATTTCAATGGCTTTCTCCCTTTGTTCCGCTAGTTTCTTGTCTTCCATCTTCTTGGCTCTGGTCCTCCCTTCCGCCCTCCATAACACAGAGTCCGACGTGTTCTGCATGCTGGAAAGGTTAGAGGTCAGAGTCACTGCGTGGGGCAGGAAACGGATTTCCAGTCACTGATCAGCATTTTAGTGCGAGGAAAAAATAATGTCGGCTTCCGCACTGAAATCGTTCTGTCACCTGCTTGTGCATCCGACCTTTTCTAGGTCTTTCCATCCATCTCTCTCTCTCTCTCTCTCTCTCTCTCTCTCTCTCTCTCTCTCTCTCTCTCTCTCTCTCTCTCCTCTGCCTGCCTGTCTGTCTGCCTGTCTGTCTGCCTGTCTGTCTGTCTGTCTGTCTGTCTGTCTGTCTGTCTGTCTGTCTGTCTGTCTGTCTGTCTGTCTGTCTGTCTGTCTGTCTGTCTGTCTGTCTGTCTGTCTGTCTGTCTGTCTGTCTGTCTGTCTGTCTGTCTGTCTGTCTGTCTGTCTGTCCGTCCGTCCGTCCATCCGTCCGTCTGTCTGTATGTGTGTGTGTGTGTCTGCCTGTCTGTGTGTCTGTCTGCCTGCCTGCCTGCCTGCCTGCCTGCCTGCCTGCCTGTCTGTCTGTGTGCTTGTCTGTCTGTCTGTCTCTCCCCGTCCATTCATTCATCCATCTGTCCATCGATCCATGTCTCAACTTATTGCGTAGTAGCGGCCTCTCTGTAACTAACCATCTGTCTTTCTTTCCTCCCCCCCTCCCCCCCTATATTTGTCAAGCCCTACCCTACATACAAGCTCCCTCCCTCCCACCAGAACCCACTGCTGTTTGGATTGGGGTCGAGGCTTGAGCTGGGCGCTGTTCATCTGATTCATCTGGCTGTAATAGGCGGCTCTCTCAGCCAACTGGCGTCGGTTGTCACACGCCAAGGGCACGATGGCCACCGTGTCGACGTGCACCTGAAATGAAAGAACAAAGCACGCCATGACCTGGATGAATGATTTATAAGTCCAGTGAAATAACAATTAAATGAGTAAGTCGAAAAGTATGACTAAATTGAATGAACAAACGAACTAATGCATGAAAGAATGAATGAATGAATGAGTCTAAAAGCTCACGAATGGTCAAGCTATTACCAAAGCAAAGAAATAAATGATATAGCTGACAAACGAAATGATTATCATTTGAACAGATGAACAAATAGATGGATAAATGAACAGATAAATAGAAGAATAGAGATATGCATTATCATTGAAGAAAGGGGTGCCTATCTAGGTCTATACAGTGAAATCGGAGGATTGTTCGCCAGAAATTACTTGGTGCAACGACAAGAGATCTGTACTAAGAAATCAGATAATATGTGTGCCAAACATTGTCCACAGCAACACCAAAAAGCGTTACCCAGAGCGCTAGACCCACTTCATTCCGCAGGACGAGGTCATGCAAATGGAACATATCCCACCGGAGCGTAACTCCGAGATCCGTGCAGAAATGAACACTGCATCGTCTGGCCTCCAAAACAGCCAGCCAGCGCAGTGATTGAGAGAGCAGGGGACCCTTCCATCTACACCCTTCTCAAACAACGACGATCGAGTTGTCTGGGTCACGTCTCCCGAATGGAGGAGGTCTTGCAGGCGCAAGGACGCTAAATGGTCTTCCCCAGCGTCGCTACAAAGACCCTTGCAAACGTCCTCTCAAGGCACTGGGGATTGGCTCGGACACCTGGCAGATGGCCGGGATAGATGCGTCTGAAGACGGGGGTGTCAGAGGGACCTCTTCCAGTCTGAGAGGAACCGGATGGAGCAGACGGATGCCAGACGCCGTTTGAGTTGGGCCAAGCACAGGGCAAGCGGACCTGCGTCAACTTTCATATGCGGACGCTGTGGCTAGGACTGCCACTCCCGCACTGGACTCCAAGGTCACAGCCAGCGCTGTCAATGGGACGGGTCTGGTCTCCAGTAGCACATAGCCATGGTCCTCCGGGACTGACGGACGACTGACACCGTCTGACCGCAAACAACTGCATGCACGGCGAGCACATTACCACTGAAACAGCCACATTTCACTTCGGGATTTTACAGCAAATAATTGACTAAGCGGCCCAGCTTTCAGGGGTTAAGTTGTAAAGCGTTTTGAACCCGATATGTGGATGATGCTCACCCCTTGCACAGAGCATGCTCTCACCTGACGCATGGCCATCTTCTCCAAGGCACAGGCTTCGATTCTCCTCCGCTGCATTTCCCGCCACTGCAGCTTTCGCCCGCCTCCCGAGTTGCTTGAAGTTCCCGAGTCCCTCCGGGAAAACTTCTCATCAGAGCCGGAACTGCATTGAAGCGAAGGAGATTTGCGTAAACGCATCTAAATCCCGTGCAAAGCCGGGCGCTGATTGGTAGGGAGACATTGCTCATTTCGCGCGGTTTTCTGTTGATTGGCTACCTATAAATAGGCCCCACTGTAGCCTTGCAATTTGCGTTTAGATACTGATCTATTTCTAAATCAAACTTAGACATTTTCTTCAGAAAAACTTATTCTCTTGCAAACTGTGAGCATAAAGAAGATTTGCATCCAACATTTCCGTAGCACCGATTTTCTCAACAGCCAATCAGCAAGAACAACGTGAAAAAAGAAAACAAGAAGGGCGAAGCCCATATGACTCACATGCTTGACCTTGACCTTTACATCATCTTGACCTTCAGGTGACCTTCAAGGTCAAGGACAAACAACTAAACCTATCCAATGACATCATACACTAAGAAATACTTTACACATTTTTCCTACCAAAATACATGTGACCTTGACCTAAGGTCAAGGTCATCCAAGGTCATGCAACACAAAGCTGTTAATTCAAGACATAGGAAGCACAATGGTGCTTATTGGCACTTTCTACCATGAGATATGGTCACTTTTAGTGGTTCACTACCCCATTTTGGTCACATTTCATAAGGTTCAAAGTGACCTTGACCTTGATGATATGTGACCAAATGTGTCTCATGATAAAAGTATAACATGTGCCCCACATAATTATTAAGTTTGAAACAGTTATCTTCCATAGTTCAGGGTCAAGGTCACTTCAAAATATATATACAATTCAACTTTAAAGAGCTCCTGTGACCTTGACCTTAAAGCAAGGTCAACCAAACTGGTATCAACAGATAGGGCTTACTTTTCCCTATATAACATATATAGGTGAGGTATCCAATCTCAAAACCTTCAGAGAAAAGTGGGAAAATGTGAAACATTGCTGTTTTTTAGGCAACATTTACGGCCCCTGCGACCTTGACCTTGAAGCAAGGTCAAGTCACTATGTATGTTGTTGTACACCTTGTTATCCTACACCATCATGCCAAATTGGGTGCTGATAGACTTAATAGTCTCCGAGAAAAATCCAACGTTAAAGTTTTTTACAGACGCCCGGACGCCCGGACGAAAAGGGTGAGTACATAGACTCACTTTTGCTTCGCATGTGAGTCAAAAAGCCATTTTGAATCAGTTAAGCCCGTCTCTGCGAGTTGTTCACTCGGCTTTTCTTCACAAAGGCACAGCCTCACCTTGGAATCCAATGGGGATGGCACACTGCACAGCGTAAATTCTAAGAAATAATTACGGGGGAAATGCTGAAACTCTTTGGTTTTGGGCCCCGACAACCAATGCAATAAATGGAACAATTCACCATGCACAAGGATGCATACTTTCTGCAGTAACTGAAAACTTGTTGTACGTTTGCTGATCATCATCCTAGGGCAACTCGTCTGCAGCATGTCTGCTTAGCCTGCTTGTTCCATACACCCCAGTGGACCCTAACTATAGTATACGACCCTTCTGCTCTCTGCAAGTGAACTTTGTATTTCTGATGTGAAACAGTGGATGACAGAACAAACTCAAACTTAATGATTCAAAGACCGAAGCTCTCCTGGTTGGCGGTAGAGGCGAATTTGATCAGGCACTGAAACTAACCATAGGTCAGAGTGAGATACAATTCTCAAAGTCTGTGAGAAACTTAGGTGTCATGTTCGATGATGATCTTTCTATGAGAGTTCACGTGAACAAAGTTTGCCAGTTAGCTTACTACGAGTTAAGGAAGATTAGCACTATTCGTCACTATCTTTCACAACAAGCCACTCAAACCCTTGTCACTTCCCTTGTTCTGTCCCGTCTTGATTATGGAAATTCTCTTCTTGCCGGCATTCCTGACACTCTGCTAAACAAACTGCAAAAAGTCCAAAACGCTGCTGTTAGATTAGTTTTTAGATGTCCCAAGAGAACTCCCACATTCAAACTCCTTCGTGCACTGCATTGGCTCCCCGTCGCTCAGAGAAGTGAGTATAAGCTAGCCACTATGTGTTTCAGCTTCTTCAATCAAACTGCACCACACGCACTCAAAGAAATTCTCACTGTCTACACCCCCGCTAGAAATAACCGTTCAGCTGCAGACACCAAAACGTTAAATGTCCCTCGTCGCAAAAAGAAAACCCAAGGACAGCGAGCTTTTTCTTACATCGGCCCTGTAACGTGGAATAGCCTACTTTTCCCTGTCCGTCACTCTGATTCCATGTCCCAGTTGAAAACCTCCCTTAAGGCACACCTGTTCCGGTCAGTCTTTCTTAACGAGCAGTGAGGTGCTTCACAAGGCGCCTCTTTAATGTTTCGTGTTTTTGTGTATTGCCTCCTAGGTTAAGTAGTTGTGTTATATTTCTCTTTTTTGTTTCAATTGTACAGTGTGCGAGTGTTGGAATGCTTTGTATGAATGTAGACTTTTCATTGTAAAGCCATGAGCTTGCCTATTAGGGAAGGTATGGGCGTATAAGTAGTCTGTATTATTATTATTATTATTATTAAGGCACAGAATGACACTTACCATCTGAAGTCGTCCACCCGGAGGCGTCTGCAACCTTCGTCCCCAGCGTTCCTGTTCTTATTGGCGAGCACGTGCCTGGGAACAGTGCGAGGAGGCTCCTCCAGTTGCACCCTGCCCACGTTCCACCGCTTTCCCGTCGCCAGAAAGGAATTTTTCCTCTCTAAGGCCATCGATCTTTGGCTCCTCCTGCGTTGTTTCAGGAAGGACATCCGGGTGAGGGACGGAAACCCCCCTTCCGAGGCATTTCTGGCGTCGACGCTGCCAGCAGGTATGGACTTGCCAGGAGTTGCCGCAGTGCTTGAGGCGTTTTTCCGAGGCGTTTTTTTCATCGAAAGCGAGGATTTGTGACGTCGAAGGTTGCTTTTCTCTGACTCTGCTCGAGAGGGGTTGGGGTCGGGCCTGGTGATCTGCAGGACGGGCGATTTTCGTTTGTGATGCTTCTCATTCGAAGGAGAGGTCGGGAATTTTGACGTGTCCTCTGTGCTATCCCGTGGTGTGGTAACACCTCCTCTCTTTGAAGAACAGCTCGATGAGTTCCCAACGCTTCCGTCTTGCAAATAGTTTCGCCTTTTTTCCCGGACCCCTGCTTTCGCTTCAGTCGCCGGTGCAGCATCAATCTCCTTTAACGATCCATGTGTTGCAGGTTTATGGCTTTGTTTGCTTTGATCCAGAACTGAGAAATTCTTGCTTCTTGCCTGGCTACGTCTTGACGAATTTTTGTCTGCAGGTGCGTGACTTGAGGACTGCTGTTTCTCTGTGACCCCCGCCACCTTCTCCTTAAAGAGTGAAATAGAAGAGCGATGTGGTTTTCGTATTCGTTGGTCACTGGCCTCATTCTCGTCAGCTGTCGTACCGGGCTCCCAATGCTTTTTGTGAGAGAAGGCCTTAGGAGGACTTTCTGCACGCGTTCCGCGCAGATGCTTGGATGCTCCTCCCGAGTCCGAAGTGACCATTCGAGGGCTCTTCTTATTTTTCCTGCAAAATGTAGCCAAGTTTTCAGTCTCCTCATTATACTCCTGAGCTGCAGTCTTCTGGGAATGGAGTTTGGCTTTCCTGAAGACGACGAGTGAAGTATTTTTGCCGCAGGACCGAGATTTGGATTGGCCGAATCCTCTCATCACGTTTTTTGCGTCGCTGGCATTCTCCTCATCATGGCACAAGGGGGCAAAATAGCTCTCCAACTTTTCGGCGGTTTGAAGGGATGTGCAGCTCTTTTCTCGCTCACACTTTTTCACGTTTTCCGACTCCAGGCATGGTTCTGCGAGCAAATCAGTCTTGCCGATGGACTCATGCGAGTTCGCGTTTTGCGAGGATCTCTTGTCCGGTGATTTCTTCCTTTTGGCAGAGAGCTTGGGATTGAGCGGAAAGCTCCGGATGAGTATGCTACGGCGTTTGATAGGCTCTGCCATTCCCGATGAGGTAACACCGTCTTCTGACTGCGCATGCGTGTCGGCCGAAACGCTTGCGTCCCTGGAGATGCTCTGTGCCCCAGACAGGACACTGAAGGACTCCTTGGACTCCTTGGTGAAGTTGTCAGGACTAAAGGACCAGGCAGACGTGTTCTTGCCGTTCTTGGTCAGGGCTTCATCGATTTGGGACTTGGAAGGCTTTGATGACTTTTCGGTGAATGTTGTGTTCTTGGACTGCTCCGCTGTACTGTTCCTTGCCATAATCCTCTCTATGGCACTCTGTCGTGTGCAATAGAAATGAAAGTGGCTGGAGGTGGAGGTGGTCGTGGTGGAGGTGGAGGTGGAGGTGGTGGTGGTGGTGGTGGAGGTGGTGGTGGTGGTGGTGGTGTGGTGGTGGTGGTGGTGGTGGTGGTGGTGGTGGTGGTGGTGCTGGTAGAGGTGGTGCTGGTGCTGGTGGTGAAGGTGGTAGTGGTGGTGGTTGTGATAGAGGTGGTGGTGGAGGTGGTGGTGGTGGTGGTGAGGATGGTGGTGGTGGTGGTGATAGAGGTGGTGGTGGTGGTGATAGAGGTGGTGGTGGTGGTGGTGGGGGTGGTGCTGGTGCTGGTGGTAGTGGTGGTGAGGATGGTGGTGGTGGTGGTGGTAGTGATAGAGGTGATGGTGGAGGTGGTGGTGGTGGTGAAGATGGTGGTAGTGGTGGTGGTGGTGATAGAGGTGGTGGTGGAGGTGATGGTGGTGGTGGTGGTGATAGAGGTGGTGGTGGAGGTGGTGGTGATAGAGGTGGTGGTGGAGGTGGTTGTCGCGAAACGCGACTTGGGTGTGATGTGATGCTGTAAATGTCAATGCGTGAAGTTGCCTTGGATTACGTGCTCAGACCGTTTTTACCGCAATGCGGCAAATCGTTTCGTGTGGCGGGGGAAGCGACGTCACCTCATGGGGTTAGTTGGAGGGTGTAGGGGTGCGTTGGTATGCCACGGGGTTCACACATTGTTCAACATGGGTCTAAAGAGCGCAAAAAATTAGTCGAGCAATGATTGGGAGTTGGTCGAAGGGCGCGAAATTACTGAACTCTAATTGGGGATTAATCACGTGACAGAGCAAACGTCGGATCTGATAGCGTGCGTCTGATCAGATCATCTCCGTCGTCTGGATGGGAAGGTTGGGCGAGCAGTGTGCTGCCAACTGTAAGCCACAGGGTGGCTAAAAGCGAAGTCGTTTTGCTTTGCTGGAAATCTCTCTGATCTTCTTGTAGGATGAATTACTTCGCACTTGAACTGATGACCGGGGGGATTCCTGCTGCTTCGGATGGACTTTCCGAATTTCACTGATTGAGTTAGTGAGCGCGGTGCTCGCTAGTCAGTGACACCTCTGGACAGGAGCGGGGCGAGGGAGCCTACCTGTCGCCACGACACCGGGACGCTTGGAGGCGTCTGTCTTTGCTGTACTACCGGGAACCTTCTGAGAGGAACTTTTCTTCTGGACTTGTCTAAGCACGGGGCTTAGGACAGTTGTACTTTCGACGGACTGAAAGGGTGGGAAGGGGTAGTAGGTCGTGTGCAATCTTCTGTGAGGTTTGGTTTGGGTCAGTGTAACTTGACGTGGTTGGGTCAGGTGGTTCTATGACAGGATTAGAGTGTTCTGGACTGCAAGAGGTCCGGGCTACGAAAAGGGTAAGCGAAAACCTTTTTCATTCTTTGTTCGCTTGTATTCGACTTCTGTTTCACCGCTCACGGGAGCTTGTTTTGGACAGGATTGTCGTGCGATGAAAGGAGCGCGTGAGTGCTGGTTCACGCGTGTCTGATTTGCCTCTATGTGTCTTTCCTTGATTGCGAGTGGTGGGCGGAAGTACGTCAGCAAAGGGGAAGGGGGCGGAGCTAACGGGGGTTTGGGCTCATTAACATTCAGACTACGGGAAGGGTATTGTGGTGTAGCTTCGTTCTGAGTAACTTAGCTAAAGGAGACAGAGTAAAGGGACGGGGAAAATCTTTCTGTGGGGATTGTGTTCCTAACGTTCCGAGATTTCAGGGGAGTTTGGAGATTTCGATTTGACATTGGTTTGTTAAATGTTTCTGTAGTAAAGTTGGAGACTGTTTGTGGGTTGGAGAGTGTTTGCAACTTTGTTGTCATTGTGGAAGTGGAGGACTTTTATCTCAGTGGTGAGATTTCTCTCGTTCTTGCGGCAAGCATTAGAACGAGTGGTTAGAATGGGTGTTTGTTTCATACCAGAACTGCATTGTGAATAAATTCCAGTTTCTGGTGATTACATGACGGAGTGAAGAGAAGCTAAGTTTTGGTTTTACACATTGTTAGTAAGTCTAGTCACCGGTGACTTAGATACTGCTTCTTTGTGTGTGGTTTTTTTCATGCTTGAATTTGTTCACTTCCATTGATGCTAGTTTGTTGTTGTTGTCGATTTTATTCTTGTTTCTGGTAGCGGAAGTGCCTCCATCTTGTTCCGCTGCCTGACTCTTGTTTTTGTTTTCTTTTATCTGCATTTAATCACCTGCCTGCTCTTTCCTTTGCGGCCCTGTGCAGCGAGGAAGAGTGTGTTATTGATTAAACTTGATTTGTTTATTTTCATCCCGATTCAGTGGTCATTTATTCACTTGTTTTGGTTGACATTGTTTGACGTTTGTGGTGTCCCCCCAAGGAGTGGTGGTTAGGTTTAGTTGTAAACCATTGTTTATCTTAAGGTCTCTCCTCTCTTTGACGACTACGTCGTTCATCGAGAGGGAACCTAACATTAGCCAGTAAGGATAAACGCGACAGTGGTGGTGGTGGTGGTGCTGGTGCTGGTGGTGGTGGTGGTGAGGATGGTGGTGGTGGTGGTGGTGGTGATAGAGGTGATGGTGGAGGTGGTGGTGGTGGTGAGGATGGTGGTGATGGTGGAGGTGATGGTGGAGGTGGTGGTGGTGGTGGTGGTGATAGAAGTGGTGGTGAAGGTGGTAGTGGTGGTGGAGGTGATAGAGGTGGTGGTGGTGAAGGTGGTAGTGGTGGTGGTGGTGATAGAGGTGGTGGTGGAGGTGGTGGTGGTGGTGGTGATAGAGGTGGAGGTGGTGGTGGTGGAGGTGGTGGTGGTGGTGGTGATAGAGGTGGAGGTGGTGGTGGTGGTGGCGGTGGAGGTGGTGGAGGTGGTGGTGGTGGTGGTGGTGGTGGTGGAGGTGGTAGTGGTGGTGGTGGTGATAGAGGTGGTGGTGGAGGTGGTGGAGGTGGTGGTGAGGATGGTGGTGGTGGAGGTGGTGGTGGTGGTGGTGATAGAGGTGGTGGTGATGGTGGTGGTGGTGGTGATAGAGGTGGTGGTGATAGAGGTGGTGGTGATAGAGGTGGTGGTGATAGAGGTGGTGATAGAGGTGGTGGTGGTGATAGAGGTGGTGATAGAGGTGGTGGTGATGGTGGTGGTGGTGGTGGTGATAGAGGTGGTGGTGATAGAGGTGGTGGTAGTGGTGGTGATGGTTGATGTTAAAGGCAACAGTGTTGATGGGGCAATCGATGGAAGTGGTAGTGGCGACATTTTTTGAAATGCTGCAATAGTTGTAACGCTATTATTTAAATGTACATCACTCTATTAGCATAGTGGTTCACGTGGTTATAGGTTAATGACAATGCCAGCATAGACAGCTGGACCAGTAATAGCAGCTCCAGTGCTAGAAGTTGCAGTTTTGAGGATGGCGATAGTAGTTACGGGTGTACAATCATGATGCAAGTGATAGTTTAGTTGATTTGCCCTTTAAAGAACTTCACAGTACAAAAAAGTGTATGTAGCAATCAAAAGTGTTCTACACTACCGTTATATTGTGTAAATTTAGAGCGTCAGTTTGTAACTGCACTTGGAGCCGGATGTGCTGTGACAGACTCACTACACCTACTGCAATGTAGCCCAAACAGGCTTGATGCCACAATAGAGAGATACCTCCTGATTGCGCAGAAGTGCTGCTTGGGGTGGGCTGTGTGAGTGCTACTGAAGCAGGCCCCGAAAGCACAATGACCACAGAAATCCAGCTAATGAGGGAGGTATCTAGGCAGCAGGGGCTGTATAATAATCCTAATGCTATCATTTCGGTCATCGTGATAAATGTAGCGGTTGTATTGCGGCTACAGCAACTGCTTGGGTTGTAAATGGTGCCTGCTTTGTAAGCAGTTTAAGGGCTGATACTAGTAGTGGTGGCGATGGTGGGAGGAGTTGCTGCAAATGTAAGGTCCCGATGAATGGAGTTAAATGCTGTAGCGATGCTAGTAGTGGTGAAGGCAGGGAATGCTTTGGAGTTGGTGGTAATGGTGGTGGATGTGGTCCTAATACGCAGCGGAGGTGGTGGTGCAAACAGAGGTTCCTTTCGTGTTGCGATGCTGCTCCATCACTACCGTTCGTAAGCTGGGTGACACAACACAATCGAATGACAATGAAGAGGGAGTGAGAAAATATATCAGAAGATAGGAAACAAGAAGGGCAAAGCCCATACGCCTTCCTTACTTGACCTTAACCTTTACATGACCTTGACCTTTATATGCCCTTGACCTTCAGGTGACCTTCAAGGTCAAGGTCAAACAACTAAACCTACCAATGACACCATACACTAAGAACTGCTTTACACATTTTCCCTACCAAAATACATGTGACCTTGACCCAAGGTCAAGGTCATCCAAGGTCATGCAACACAAAGCTGTTAATTCAAGACATAGGAAGCACAATGGTGCTTATTGGCACTTTCTACCATGAGATATGGTCACTTTTAGTGGTTCACTACCCCATTTTGGTCACATTTCATAAGGGTCAAAGTGATCTTGACCTTGATGATATGTGACCAAATGTGTCTCATGATGAAAGTATAACATGTGCCCCACATAATTATTAAGTTTGAAACAGTTATCTTCCATAGTTCAGGGTCAGGGTCACTTCAAAATATGTATACAATCCAACTTTGAAGAGCTCCTGTGACCTTGACCTTGAAGCAAGGTCAACCAAACAGATATCAAAAGATAGGGTTTACTTTGCCCTATATACCATATATAGGTGAGGTATCCAATCTCAAAAACGTCAGAGAAAATAGAGAAAATGTGAAAAATGACTGCTTTTTAGACAAGATTTATGGCCCCTGCGACCTTGACCTTGAAGCAAGGACAAGTCACTATGTATGTTTTTTTAGGCCTTGTCATCATACACCATCATGCCACATTTGGTATTGATAAACTTAATAGTCTCCGAGAAAAATCCTACGTTAAAGTTTTCGGACGCCCGGACGCCCGGACCGGACGCCCGGACGGACGAAACGGGTGAGTACATAGACTCACTTTTGCTTCGCATGTGAGTCAAAAAGGAAGCGAAATAAAGGAGAGCGGAGGAAGAGCAGGAGTAGCGAGAGAGAGAATGGCAGGAGGAAAAGCAGGAGGAGGAGAAGGAGGAGGAGAAGGAGGAGGAGTAAGAGCAGGAGGCGAAACAGGATCAGCAGGGGTAGGAGAAAGAACAGGAGGAAGAGGAAAAGCGGGTGGAGAAGGAGTAAAAGGAGATGCAGATACAGAAGGAGAAGGTGAGCGAGGAGGAGCAGTAGCAACAGCAGGAGTATGAGCTGCAGAACGATGACTATGTAAATGACGCCGAGAAGGAAAACGCGGACGAGAAGAACGAGGAAAGGGACGAGGGGATGGACGAGAAGAGAACAGTGGAGAGGCGAATGAGAGGAGAGCGAGGAAAGGGACGAGGGGATGGACGAGAAGAGAACAGTGGAGAGGCGAATGAGAGGAGAGCGAGGAAAGGGACGAGGGGATGGACGAGAAGAGAACAGTGGAGAGGCGAATGAGAGGAGAACGAGGAAAGGGACGAGGGGATGGACGAGAAGAGAACAGTGGAGAGGCGAATGAGAGGAGAGCGAGGAAAGGGACGAGGGGATGGACGAGAAGAGAACAGTGGAGAGGCGAATGAGAGGAGAGCGAGGAAAGGGACGAGGGGATGGACGAGAAGAGAACAGTGGAGAGGCGAATGAGAGGAGAACGAGGAAAGGGACGAGGGGATTGACGAGAAGAGAACAGTGGAGAGGCGAATGAGAGGAGAGCGAGGAAAGGGACGAGGGGATGGACGAGAAGAGAACAGTGGAGAGGCGAATGAGAGGAGAGCGAGGAAAGGGACGAGGGATGGACGAGAAGAGAACAGTGGAGAGGCGAATGAGAGGAGAGCGAGGAAAGGCACGAGGGGATGGACGAGAAGAGAACAGTGGAGAGGCGAATGAGAGGAGAGCGAGGAAAGGGACGAGGGGATGGACGAGAAGAGAACAGTGGAGAGGCGAATGAGAGGAGAGCGAGGAAAGGGACGAGGGGATGGACGAGAAGAGAACAGTGGAGAGGCGAATGAGAGGAGAGCCAGGAAAGGGACGAGGGGATGGACGAGAAGAGAACAGTGGAGAGGCGAATGAGAGGAGAACGAGGAAAGGGACGAGGGGATGGACGAGAAGAGAACAGTGGAGAGGCGAATGAGAGGAGAGCGAGGAAAGGGACGAGGGGATGGACGAGAAGAGAACAGTGGAGAGGCGAATGAGAGGAGAGCGAGGAAAGGGACGAGGGGATGGACGAGAAGAGAACAGTGGAGAGGCGAATGAGAGGAGAGCGAGGAAAGGGACGAGGGGATGGACGAGAAGAGAACAGTGGAGAGGCGAATGAGAGGAGAACGAGGAAAGAGACGAGGGGATGGACGAGAAGAGAACAGTGAAGAGGCGAATGAGAGGAGAGCGAGGAAAGGGACGAGCGCATGGACGAGAAGAGAACAGTGAAGAGGCGAATGAGAGGAGAGCGAGGAAAGGGACGAGCGCATGGACGAGAAGAGAACAGTGGAGAGGCGAATGAGAGGAGAGCGAGGAAAGGGACGAGCGCATGGACGAGAAGAGAACAGTGGAGAGGCGAACGAAGGGGAGTAGCAGCAGAAGCAGAGGAAAGACAAGAGGAACGCATGAAGGAGGACTGAGGAAAGGAAGAGGACCGAGAGCATTAGCGAAGGGAGCAGAACCAAAGGACAGCTGAGCAGATCAGTAGGAACAGCATAGGTGGGGCAACTGCCTATCTACCAGATTCTCTTTTCCTGAACTTAGGTCCATTTTGCTTTCTTGCGAAAGGGATCTACTCGTTGTCTTTTGGACGCTTTGTTCTCGAGTGGGTCCATCGTCCAGCTTTTGAAACAGATCGTCTTCCAGAGAGGACAAGGAATCGCTCTCGGACAGCACCGGAGGCCCAATGGATGCGCTCGATCTGATTAAAAGGAAACAACGTCCAACAGAGAAAGAAGAATACAACTCTCTCTTTCTCTCTCTCACTCTCTCTCTCTTTCTCTCTTTCTCTCTCTCCTCTTTCTCTCTCTCTCTCTCTCTCCTCTTTCTCACTCTCTCTTCTCTCTCACTCTTTCCTCTCTCTCTCCTCTCTCTCTCTCTCTCTCTCTCTCTCTCTCTTTCTCTCTTTCTCTTTCTCTCTCTCTCTTCTGTCTGTCTGTCTGTCTTTCTCTCTCTCCCTCTCTTTCTCTCTCTCTCTTCTGTCTTTCTGCCTGTCTTTCTCTCTCTCTCTCTCTCTCTCTCTCACTCCGAGAGAGGGTTACCTGTCCAATTTGTCATATGGACAGATGAAAAGCGTTTTCTGTTAAGACTGCAGCGCTTATATTAGTTATAACAAATTATGGGGAAAATGCATTTCAAAACGCAGCTATCTTCTGAAAGTAGCTACAATATGGACAACGAAAGATATTTCTACGTACATTTTCTGTGTCATGCAACTCAAATGTGAGAAAAGTATATCCAACTTGATTATTCTCACACGTACTTCTCTCTTGGTGCATAGTTGATGACAGAGCTGTCATAACTCAGACAGGGGTACAAACGATGGAGTGACATTTCTGCAATTGTTTCGTTTACATATGCGCTCACCTGTATTCAAATGGTCGATCGGAGTTAAACAAAATCGTTCATATCAATAAAATTGTTGAAATCTCTCTCTCTATCTCTCTCTCTATCTCTCTCTCTCTTGCTCTCTCTCTCTCTCTCTCTCTCTCTCTGTATACGATTTTGAAGAACTGGTTAAAACTTTCGAAAATGGATGAAAGCATGGTATCCCACACAGTAAACCAGACGATGCTGTGTACGCCCAATATTGAAGGTTTTAAGGCACTAGAAAGGATTCAGGCAGAGCGTAACTTTAAACGGGTATGGGCAAATCAGCGTGTTTTCATCGAGTTTCTGAGAGGCATCAGAAAGAAATTCATCGGCAGATTTTATACTGATTGAAAACAAGGAGTTTTGAGTAGTGGTAGATATTCCTTCCACAGGTTCTTCAAAGCATCACTTGAGTTTTGAGTTGTGGTAGATATTCCTTCCATAGGCTCTTCAAAGCATCACTTGGAACCAAACAATGCCTCCACGATATAGATAAGAAAGTAGTTAAAGGTGCAGACGTTCGATTCAGAATGGAAATTACTGATTTGTATATCTGTCACAGTAGAAATGGCATTGTAGTAGGATTGCAAATCCTACTAGGAAGAATGGATATTTCCATTCCTACTAGTAAGAATGGCAATTGCCATTCCTACTGGTGTTTTATCAGTAGAAATTGCCATTTGTACTAGTAGGAATGGAAACTTTCCATTCTTACTAACCCAGTTGAAACAACAATTTAGTAGAAATTGAAATTCTCCATTCTGTCTCGTGCTAACTCGAATTAACAGTTATGAGGTAACATTAGGTGATCTGTGTCGTGTCATTATGAATTGTTTGCAATGAAATGTTTGTTATGGTTGATTTAGGAGAGAGAAAAAGTTGACATATTAAAAAAGTATACTCATTTGACATATTTGATTGTCTTGGGGCTTTGTTCTTGTCTTTGATTTAAAGCAGTCATTCAGATATAAAACAACACGCATTTTGTGTGTACACACAGCGTATCAATCAGATGACACTCTCTTTATTAATAAAGCTAAAGGTATCAGCATAAAGAAGATGAACTCAAAATCAATAAACAAATAATAAGCAGTCCCATCTCATCACAACATACTTCCACAATCATCACAGACAGGCATACTTCCACATTCACTGGCATACTTCTACAATCACTGACACTCGTCCACAACCATCACAGACACTGGCATACTTCCACATTCAGCTCTCTACATTTTTGCACTGTGTGCCCTTTGGGTGACACTTGGTACAACAGGAGATTTTCGCGCCTTTGCATGGACACCTTTTCGTTTGACAAGCTTCCTTGCATTGGCAAACTGTCCTTGCCACAGCTTTGTTCTGCCATCTTGTTGATGCTCGGGATGCCTGAATTAAGGTCACTTCTGGGAGATCATGTGGATCAACATCGTTCAGAGGTGGAAATGCGATGCTGTTCATGTCTACGAGTTCCTCTCCACGGAACCAGTTTTTGATAATGCCTGCAGGACAGTACACTTTATACATGACGGAATCACCAGATTCCTTTGTGTCTGAAATCTTGCATGTTAGCAAGCGAACATCTGTGTTTGTCCTATCTGCGCTGTGAATTCTCACACCGACAGTGCAGCCTCTTGAGAAAGATTTTGTGATTTGTTTCACTTTCTTTTGGTATCTAGTCTCCTGCCGCCTAGCTGCTTTCAGGTAGTTTTTTCTTGCCTCTAGTCGCCCTTCTCTATGCAAAGAACCAGCATCTTCATTTTCCACTATGGCACTCTTTTTCCAGAGGACAAACTGACCAACTTCAAGAGGTTCTTTCATGGGATTTGCCTCGGTTGGAACAAAAGTGGAAACAAATACTTCGTCAACTGACACAGCAACATGAAAACGTGGATCAACTTTCACACCATGCACAAATTCTGTTTGTGTGTTCTGTCCCAGCACCAACAATTTGGTTGTCAAATAAAACACGCATTCTTTCCCTCTCTTTAGGCCTGCTGTGCTCGTGCCAGAAGTACCAGAGCGTGGAGAATGCACCGTGTTTTCGGGGGTGTAGAGCAGATCAGTTGACCATAGACAGGAAACATCTTACTGTGAACCAGCCTGTGCTTCACTGCTGCCGTCCTCTACGTCCTGCCCAGCTGTCCTGTCCGTTGGCTGCATCACGGAACCATCACCAGGCTGCATCACGGAACCATCACCAGGCTGCATCACGGAACCATCACCAGGCTGCATCACGGAACCATCACCAGGCTGCATCACGGAACCATCACCAGGCTGCATCACAGAACCATCACCAGGCTGCATCACAGAACCATCACCAGGCTGCACCACAGAACCATCACCAGGCTGCATCACGGAACCATCACCAGGCTGCACCACGGAACCATCACCAGGCTGCACCACGGAACCATCACCAGGCTGCATCACGGAACCATCACCAGGCTGCATCACGGAACCATCACCAGGCTGCATCACGGAACCATCACCAGGCTGCATCACGGAACCATCACCAGGCTGCATCACGGAACCATCACCAGGCTGCATCACGGAACCATCACCAGGCTGCATCACGGAACCATCACCAGGCTGCATCACAGAACCATCACCGTCGACTGTGCCGTCGACTGGCTGCACGACCGCTGCTTTTTCACCAGGCTGCTGTGAGGAATTCAACCTTTCAACAAATTCCTCTGGCAAATTTTTTTCATTCAGAACTCCATGTGCTGCGGGTTCTTCCCACACACCTTGGTCTGAACGTGCTTTCTGTCCAAAAACTAGTTCGTACGGAGTCCTTCCTGTTGTGCCAGACATGGATGTGTTCATTGAGTGAACGACCACCTTCAAGCCCTTGGTCCACTCTGTACCGTGAATGTCCATCCACTTACCAAGCTTGATTTTGAGGTCACCATTTCCTCTTTCCACACATCATGTAAACATCATAACGACACTCTGTCTTATCAAAGACATTTGTTTCAACTTTTTAACTGGAGCATTTAAAGTCTGATTACAAAAATGACAAATGTAATGTTCTGTTTTAGAAGGCTTGAGCTTTACAAGAATTTAAAAAAGACCAACTTTTACAGTGAACCAAAAGAAAGTTCCTCAGATTCTTTACTTATTCATACACATGTTTAAATTCCTAAAGACTTGATCTCATAGTAGGATAAGATTCACCGATGAAAAAAGTACAATACCTTGACTTCGGGGATGCCTTGGGCGTTCGCGGATGATGGTAATGCCCGGCCAGAGCTCGCAGACCTCTCTGATGACGTTTGCTCTAAACTCACGGCCGTTATCACTCTGGAGGATCAGTGGGAGACCAAAAGTGCAAAACAGATCAAACAGATGGGCTGCCACTTCCGCAGCTGACTTTGTTTGACTGGCGTATGTTCAGCTAAACTTGGAGAAACAATCCCTGGCATGCACCACCCACTGGAAGTCGTTATCCGGCCTACTCCGGAAATCTATCAGATCTATCTGGACACGGAGCAGAAAGCACAAGTTAATCATAGGCTTTCCCGAT
>JAWQFJ010033634.1:0-2500 GCA_034096865.1 Theodoxus fluviatilis
TCTCTCTCTCTCTCTCTCTCTCTCTCTCTCTCTCTCTCTCTCTCTCTCTCTCTCTCTCTCTCTCTCTCTCCTCTCTCTCTCTCTCTCTTCCCTCTCTCTCTCTCCCTCTCTCTCTCTTTCCCTCTCTCCCCCCCCCTCTCTCTCTCTCTCTCTCTCTCTCTAACCCCCCCCCCCCCCCCCCTCCCCCCCCCCACCCTCTCTCTCTCTCTCTCTCTCTCTCTCTCTCTCTCTCTCTCTCTCTCTCTCTCTCTCTCTCTCTGCCTGTCTCTTCTGTTTGCATCTGTATCTTCGTCTCTGCCCCTAACTCTTTTGTCTTTCTATCTCTGTTTCTTCTTCCCCACCCCCACCCACCCTTTCCTCTTTCTCTCTATTCCTTTGCTTATCCATTTTTCTGTCTGATCGTTCAACCTGGCGTCTGCCTATAAAGCCAGAAAGAGTGAAATATGAATGCATAGCTTGTTGCACTCGACCTGAATGAGCGTGACACCGCCACCTTCTCCTCTCCGTCTTGCGTGTTCTCGCTCCTCCTTCCTCCCCCGTGCCCCATACCCCTTTCCTCCCCTGTAGTCCTCTCCAGTAATGCTCCCCTTCCCCCTTTCACACCTACCCTCCTCCCCCCTCCCCCTTATTTTGACGCATGCCCCTGGAGTGACACTTCAGTGACGTCACACAGTACAGGAGAGTGTGTCCGCCACGCGTTGTTCCCGTGCTCTGTCCTTCAGCCTGAAATGCAGAGACCCTTTCTCCGTCCACCTTGCACCGCGGTGCACCATGGGCCTTTCCGCTACGCCCCTCCCCAGGATCACGTGACGTGTGTTCTCTACATGTTTGATTTTCCCCGGCTGTGTTTCCCGTGACGCAGACTAAAAGCGCTGGATCTGTCCAGTAAAATGCGGTTAACAAATTTAGATGGCGCCTTCACTCATTTTAACACACTGACCACGTGACCCCCACCCCCCTCCCCCTCCCCCCAAGTTTATGACTACAGAGAGTTCACTATCCTTCACTTCACTTCACTTGTCCCGTAGCTGGACGACCGTTGGGGCACCACAGATGATCTGGCAACCAGTTCTCTCCATTCCTCTCGCCTCTCGGACTGTCTCAAGTCTTCGCTGAGCCTCATCCCTGTCCACTCTGAGACGTTGTCCTCCATCTTTTCTTTTGTCTGCCTCTCCTCCTCCCTCCTTTTATTGTGCCTTGTAACACAGTCTTGGCAAGCCCTGACGATCGTGAGACGTGCCCATACCACTTTAGTTTGCGTCCTTTCACAGTGGTCAGTAGTTTTTCATGGGGCCCGATGGCTTGCCTGATTCTGTTTCGGACTTCCTCGTTTGTGATGCGATCCTTGTAGGAGATGCCGAAAATTAAAGAACTTATTGTACTGCCTTTTCGTGAACATAAAAGTTTGAACAAATGTGTCTTAATGGAAAAAATTGTAATGCACCTGATTATCTGATAAACCTATTCAGACGTTCAAATCTACGTACTATTTTGCCCCAAGCTAGGATTGACTTGTTCAAACATAACATATCTTACTCGATCAGGGGTCACACAGTGGAATACACTACCTCTCTTAAAAGTGGAAGTCTTTGCAAAATTGTAAGTCCAGAACTCCACAATTTCCTTGTATCATCATCTCATCTTGAAATCTATTTGTGATTATTTTCTATGTGGTATTTCGTTTCGGTACCACGACTTCAACGCCACTTCTGTTTTTGTGTTAATTTGGGGTGGGGAAGTTGGATGAGTTCGTTTGTTTCTTTGCTTGTTTTAAGAAAGCCTGAGTGTAAAGCAGGGAACTAGGCCTCATTTTATGATTTCCTTTGCAAAATGAAACTCAATCTCTCGCTTCATGTAAATTTAGCGTTGCCTAACTGTCGACAACAAACAATTTAATGTTGAAAACAGTTCCGCTGTTCTTACCATACATGCCTTTGCCCAGGAATCGAATTTTGTTAGGACATTGATCTGTTTCAGTATATTTGTTGGACACGACCTTGTGCTGCTTTGAGTAGGGTGACGGTACTGCCGGATCAGAGGAGCAGAGGTCAAACAAGAGGCTTGTTTTGAAAATCGTCTGAATCACCTCGGATCGGTGATGCACAGCGCGGAGTGAATCACGCCCCAAAATTGCTGTTCAGGAGTGAATCAAATGCATTTGCAGCGCTGCGCCTCCTGAACAAGCCTAATAATGATTGCGTACTTTTCATGCCTTGAGGAAATAAGTTTGATCTTCGCAGGTATTGTGGTCAAAGGGGAGACAACTCTTCAAAGAGTAGCCTCCCTTGGACTGGATGGCGACATGTATCTCGAATGACGATGGGTTTTTTCCCATTGTCATCTAAACACAAAAGAAATAAACTTCTTGAAAAGAACAAATGTGTACATCTTGTCGTTAGCGCTTTCGAGGAGCAGACTGGGAGGAGTAAGCATGCAGTGACTGCCTCGACATGTCACGATCATGGCTTTCAGTGCAGCCCCAATTTCTGCGTGTCCGTGC
>JAWQFJ010033634.1:7500-14683 GCA_034096865.1 Theodoxus fluviatilis
GTCTATCAGAGGAGAACCAGACATTGGGCAGCTGTCTATCAGAGGAGAACCAGACACAGGGCAGCTGTCTATCAGAGGAGAACGAGACACTGGGCAGCTGACTATTAAATGAGAACCAGACATTGGGCAGCTGTCTATCAGAGGAGAACCAGACACTGGGCGGCTGTCTATCAGAGGAAAACCAGACACTGTCGATGAGCAGCTGTCTATCAGAGGAGAAGCAGACACTTGGCAGCTGTCTATTAAATGAGAACCGGACACTGGGCAGCTGTCTGTCAGAAGAGAACCAGACACTAGGCAGCTGTCTATCAGAGAAGAACCAGACACTGGGCAGCTGTCTATCAGAGGAAAACCGGACACAGGGCAGCTGTCTATCAGAGGAGAACCAGACACTGGGCAGCTGTCTGTCAGAAGAGAACCAGACACTGTGCAGCTGTCTATCAGAGGAGAACCAGACACTGGGCAGCTGTCTATCAGAGGAGAACCAGACACTGGGCAGCTGTCTATCAGAGGAGAACCAGACACTGGGCAGCTGTCTATCAGAGGAAAATTAGACACTGTCGATGAGCAGCTGTCTATCAGAGGAGAAGCAGACACTTGGCAGCTGTCTATTAATTGAGAACCAGACACTGTGCAGCTGTCTATCAGAGGAGAACCAGACACTGTGCAGCTGTCTATCAGAGGAGAACCAGACACGGGCAGCTGTCTATTAAATGAGAACCAGACACTGGGCAGCTGTCTATCAGAGGAGAACCAGACACTGGGCAGCTGTCTATCAGAGGAGAACCAGACACTGGGCAGCTGTCTATCAGAGGAGAACCAGACACTGGGCAGCTGTCTATCAGAGGAGAACCAGACACTGGGCAGCTGTCTATTAGAGGAGAACCAGACACTGGGCAGCTGTCTATTAAATGAGAACCAGACACTGGGCAGCTGTCTATCAGAGGAGAACCAGACACTGGGCAGCTGTCTATCAGAGGAGAACCAGACACTGGGCAGCTGTCTATTAAATGAGAACCAGACACTGGGCAGCTGTCTATCAGAGGAGAACCAGACACTGGGCAGCTGTCTATCAGAGGAGAACCAGACACTGGGCAGCTGTCTATTAAATGAGAACCAGACACTGGGCAGCTGTCTATCAGAGGAGAACCATACACTGGGAAGCTGTCTATAAGAGGAGAACCGGACACTGGGCAGCTGTCTATGAGAGAAGAACCAGATACTGGGCATCTGTCTATCAGAAGAGAACCAGACACGAGGCAGCTGTCTATCAGAGGAGAACCAGACACTGGGCAGCTGTCTATCAGAGGAGAACCAGACACTAGGCAGCTGTCTATCAGAGGAGAACCAGACACTGGGCAGCTGTCTATCAGAGGAGAACCAGACACAGGGCAGCTGTCTATCAGAGGAGAACCATACACTAGGCAGCTGTCTATCAGAGGAGAACCATACACTGAGCAGCTGTCTATCAGAGGAGAACCAGACACTGGGCAGCTGTCTATCAGAGGAGAACCAGACACTAGGCAGCTGTGTATCAGAGGAGAACCATACACCAGGCAGCTGTGTATCAGAGAAGAACCAGACACTGGGCAGCTGTGCATCAGAGGAGCTGAGGATGACAAAGAGCGGTGCTGGGCACTTACTGCTATGTGTCATGGGAGTTTCTTGTGCGATTGGAACCTTTGGACCGTCTCTTACGACCGATTTTGTGTATGGAAGTAGTCCAAGATGACCCTCATGATGAAGTCCAGCTGTCCGTTCATGTCCATGACTCCAATCCTGGGACCCACGGAGAAGCGCCAGAACTTCCGGCACAGGTTTAAGATGGCTTCTCGGATGAAGCCGATCGTCAGTGAGAGGCTCGTGGCCTTAGCCACAATGTCATTTAGGATACTATCCTCTCTGGCGACCTCCGCGCGGGCTCTCTCCAGGCGTTTGTGGCACTGGACGATGCGTGCGTTGAAGCGGACCTGCACTATCTCCTTCCTGTTGATGTAGAGCTCTATAATGTCGCGCCGTTTCTGTATCTTATCTTCGATTCTCCTCTTCTGGATGTGGAGCTCATTCCTGGTGAGGGCAAGGGAGTGGTGCCGCTGGAGCAGGGCCTCGAAGCTGGGGAATGGTTTATCGTTGCCGATGTTGAGGTGCACGTAGTCAGCCAGATACTTATACTTGGTGAACAAGACGAGGTAGCGATTCCTCAGCACCAGCAATCGGGTGAGCCTCCAGCGCAGCTCCTGGATTTGGATTTTCCTGGCTTTGACCTCGGCGCTCTCGCCGGCCTGTAGTTGTATGGCGCGTCTTCGTTTGGAGCTGGCGGCGTCCACGTAGCCTTGCATACAGTGGATGAGTGTGACGAAGTCCCCTCGCTGCGTCTCCAGCCTTTCCTTCCTTCTTTGCAGTTCTGACAGTTTTTCCTCCTGGCTTTTCCTTTGCAAGACCAGGGCGGTATCAGCGGCTTTGAGCGCCTTCAGTCTCTCTGTGTCTCTGCTGCCGCCACTCGGCGCATTGAGACGGAGGGGCGGGAGCGGGGCGGGAGCGGAGCGGACTTTAGCCAGGTCAAGCGGCTTCGAGGGCGGCTTGGCCTTGGGCGCCGTCGTGGACTCGGTGAGATCGCGAGACGGCGACTGCGACATGCTGGCGAGAACTTTGGATGGGTCCTCTAACGTTGAAGCCTGATGTGGGTCCGGCAAAAAGAAGAGACGGTTGTGATGATGATTCACATGGAAGACGTAACGTGTGACGTCAGAGCAAAGCGTTGTGTACTTCGTGTGACTTTCTTGATTTCTGTGGAAGTTCTCTCATTCTGATGAATGCTTTCATTAGTAGCTGTGCGCCTCTTGCTCATGGTGGATATTGAAACTAATTCCTTTTGCCAGAACAGACGTAAGAAGTGTTCTCGTTGAGTAAACGACGCATCTTTTCAAACTTTTGATCATTCTACCAATCAAAGTCTCACGCAAGTTCATTTGTAGGTCAAGCAGGGGCGGATCAGTTCATTTGGGGGGGGGGGGTTTCCAAACTTTTTTTAGAAACCGGGGGGGGGGGGGGAGCTGTGAACGCGCAAAGTCCTCAGCCGGCACAGCAAAGCGGGAAGCGAGGGGGAAGAAGGCTGCAAAATGGTCTAATCTGGCGCATTTTGATGAAAAAAATACATATATATATATTTTTTTGGGGGGGGGGAGGGGGAGAAGGGGGAGTTCCGGAAACCCCGGAACCCACCCCCCCTCGTCTGCCCCTGGTCAAGGCCTGTGACGTAACGGAGCTTGTTCTGGACCGAGCTCCGGGCAGTTGCGCTGTTTCTTGTGTTCCAACGCTCTTGTTCACTTCGTTCCCCGTCGTCACGCCCAAAGTAGACTGCTCTGCCTGGTGCCAACGCTCTTGTTCACTTCGTTCCCCGTCGTCACGCCCAAAGTAGACTGCTCTGCCTGGTGCCAACGCTCTTGTTCACTTCGTTCCCCGTCGTCACGCCCAAAGTAGACTGCTCTGCCTGGTGCCAACGCTCTTGTTCACTTCGTTCCCCGTCGTCACGCCCAAAGTAGACTGCTCTGCCTGGTGCCAACGCTCTTGTTCACTTCGTTCCCCGTCGTCACGCCCAAAGTAGACTGCTCTGCCTGGTGCCAACGCTCTTGTTCACTTTGTTCCCCGTCGTCACGCCCACAGTAGACTGCTCTGCCTGGTGCGAATGGTCTGGCGGCTCAACCCACCATAAACGCACACAAGAGACGGGATACGGAATAAAAAATATTTATTACAAAATAAATAACAAATACACATATACATGTATATAAACACACAGACTCAGAAACACCAACAGTCTGACTAGCCTCAAACAATATAGTCCTAAATCTTCAAACAATGTAGCCCAAAATCTTCAATCAAAAAGTAATCAACAATGCAAAATACTAAAACCAACCACTATTCACAACAAGATTTGCAAGTATGTACACCCAACGGGGCAAATCTGAACACAATCTAAATGACAATTAGCTTTCAAAAACATATCATTCTAAACGATTTGAAAAGTAAAAATTTCCCCCCCCCCCCCCCCCCAATGACAATGAAATAATTCAGGACTGAGATTTTGAAGAGCAAGAACGGAAAGAATCTGAAAAGAAAAACGAAGTTGCCCTAAGTGCAGGCACATATAAATTCAGCTTCAAAACAGGTGCGCGAACTCTAGAGATACAACACAAAAGACGGCATGTAAATATTTAGTATACACAGAAGGGTATTATACCCCCAACCGATTCCAAGGCCAATGATGAACAAAACCTCCAGTGATCCAACTCCCGGCAAATACCAGCTAAACGGTTCAAGAACTTGCAATACGACCACGTGTTACGGACAGGCTAACTGGGCCTCCGGTTTGCCTAGCCCGTACCAATGAAAATAAACAAGAAACACAAAACGCCAGCACAGAGTTCCAACGGGGTGTATTCAGCACAAACAAACTCCCCTGCCCGTCCCACACCAGGGCTCACGGGTGCTGACGTGCGGCCCCCGCCGGCACTCAGACTTCCGCCGCTCACGCGCTCACAGGGCCCCCGCCGATATTCCTTGCACCGGCCCCCGCCAGTCAAGCTCCGAGCCTTCGTCAGCGTCTCTGGGACTTGGACCATACCAACGAACCCTGAAAATAACCCAAACTCACTCATTCGTTCCTTCACTAACAATCATCATGCATCCGCGGTATTTACAATGTATAAGGTTACAGATAAAATCAGCACTCACCCGTCACCCTGGGGTTCATTCGCTCGAGTGTCGTATCCAGCTTTCACTCGGCAAATATACAATCAATCAGATCATTCGCTCACCCGTGAACACTCCTCAGTCAGTACGTCACCCACTCATGCTAAAAATAATCACAGTCAGAACCTAACCACGTGCACACCACCATTCGCCACATTCGATTCGTAACAACCACCCCCCCATCAAGCCGAACAAGTTCCTGCAACTTGTGTAGCTTCATTCCCGCATAATCCGAGACAGCATATCCGCCTCATAATTCCTGCTGCCCTCAATGGGTAGGAGATGGAATCTGTATTCCTGTAGGGCCAGTGACCATCGCATCAGCCGCGCATTGGTCGACTTGCTACGGTGTAGGTGAAGAAGAGGACGATGGTCCGTCTGCAACAGGAACTCCCGCCCCAGCAGGTACCTGCTGAATTTGTCTACGGCCCAAGTGATGGCGAGGCATTCACGTTCGATGGTGGAGTACCTTCGCTCCCGGTCCAAGAGTTTCCGACTGGCGTAGCAAATCGGATGGAACTCCCTGTCTTCCCCCACCTGAAGAAGAACCGCTCCTAACCCCACGTCCGAGGCGTCGGTTCTGAGGACAAATTCCTTGGCGAAATCGGGAACGGCAACCACCGGTTGCCGGGACAGAATCCCTTTGACCTGGTCGAAAGAGCGCTGGCACTCAGCAGTCCAGACGACTCTATTTGGCCGGCCCTTTCGGGTAAGCTCTGTCAAGGGAGCCACCACCTCCGAGTAATTGGGCACGTACCGGCGGTAGTACCCACAGACTCCCAGAAAGGAGAGTACCTGCCTTTTGGTGGCTGGAGCTACCAACTGCAAGATCCTCGACACGTGATGTTGAAGAGGTCGCATCTCCGTGCCAGTCAGGAGATGACCCAGAAATTCCAGCTGCCTGCACCCTGCCTCCATCTTAGTGGGGCGGGCCGTCAACCCCTGGGTGGTCAGTCTGCGTAGGACCTCATCCACGTCCGCGAGATGTTGATCCCAGGTGGCTGAGGCCACCAGAATGTCGTCAAAGAAACTGACGGCCCCCACCTCCTGAAGCCTCAATCGCCGCATCATCCTAGCAAAGGTGCTCGGTGCCGTCACCAACCCAAACGGCATACGGGTGAAGTGGAAGAGCCCTTGTGGGGTTTTGAAGGCGGTTTTTTCCCTATCCCCCCTAGCAATGGGGATCTGCCAATATCCCTTGGCCAAATCCAGCTTGGTAAAAAACCTTTTGCCCTGAAGATTGGCAAAGATTTCTTCGGGATCGGGGATGGGTTCAGCGTCAAAAACCGTGAGTTGGTTCAGCGCCCGGAAGTCAATGCAGAATCGCACTGAACCATCCTTTTTGACGATCAAAACTACAGGTGAACTGTAGGGGGAATGAGAGGGTTCGATGACACCCAGGCGTAGCATTTTGTCTACCTCCCGAGCCACTAGTTTCTCGGACTGGAATGGAAGGGGATATGGCCTTTGGTGTACCACTCTATCCTCCTTCAGCGAGATCACGTGCTCCATAGCTTTGGAATGACCAGGCAGGTCCGTCAGGGTAGCCGGATACCTTTCCAGCACCTGGCATAACTGAGCCTTCTGCTTCTCTGTGAGATCGGGAGCAACTCTGACATCCTTGACCGATTCGGTCTGTAGGGCAGCCAGCTGGTGGATTCCAACCTTGGTAACATCATGGTCCGGCAAGGCGGAGTCTCCCATGATGACTCCAATATGGGCATCGATGAAAGGGCCCGAGTGTCTCTGCAAAAAACTCTTTCAGCATGTTAATATGAAAGACCTTCTGACCACCATTGCCCAAGTCCACCAAGTAGTCACACGCGGCCGTCTTCTTCAACACCGAATAGGGACCGTGCCATTTCAACAACATCTTGTGGTGTGAAGTGGGCAGCAAAACTAGGACCTGATCTCCCGGTTTGAGCTCACGAGGTTTTGCTCTGCGGTCATAGTAGGCGGCACTTCTGTCTTGTACCTGCTTCAGAGCCTCTTGAGCCCGCTGTACCGACTCGGCAAGCGTCTCCTTCAAATCCTGCACATATTGGTGAACGGGTTGCACGTGCTCCTGCGACACGTTTCCTACCCAACAGTCATGGAGGATCCGCGCGGGCCCTCTTGGCGTACGCCCGAAGAGCAACTCAAAAGGAGCGTACCCCGTGCTGGCTTGGGGAATTTCCCGATAGGCGAACAGAGCTGGCTGCAAATACCTATCCCAATCTCGGGTTTGTCATCCATGAGTCTCTTCAACATGGCCTTAAGGGACCCGTTAAAGCGCTCTACCAGGCCATTGGTCTGAGCATGATATGGGGTGCTATGCACTTGGGAGATAGAGAGCAATCGGGCCACCTGTTTCATCAAGGCCGAAGTGAACTGCGACCCCAGGTCCGAAAGCATTTCCTCTGGCACTCCGGTGCGGGAAAAAATGGATACA
>JAWQFJ010033636.1:0-15000 GCA_034096865.1 Theodoxus fluviatilis
ACTCAGGCTTGAAAGAGCTCCATTCATAGCGGACCGCCTTCCTGCGCCACCCACGCATCCCTGACATCTCGCGTGCACACAGGTCTGGACATGAGATCCGTGGAGCGAAAGCAATTTGTTGTAACGTCCCACACAGTGTCAGCGTGTGCGAACACAGACGCAATGTTGACTCTGAGCTCAAAAGGCCGCACCCCACTTGTTTCAATGCAGAGAGAATGCACTGCTGTGCAGAATAAAATGCAGCAGTAACAACAACAGCAACAACAGTTACAACAATGATGACAACAATAAGATGAACAATAAGAACAACAACAACAATGACAACAACAATCACAACAATAACTACAATAATAACGATGACGAGGGCAACAACAAAAACAATAACGACAACAATAAGAACAACAATAAGAACAACAAGAGAACAATAACGACAACAATAATACCAACAACAAGAACAGCAATAACGACACCAATAAGAACAACAACAAGAACAACAATAACGACAACAACTAGAACAATTATAAGAACAAAATTAACGACAACAACTAGACCAACGATAAGAACAACAATAACGACCACACTAAAAACAATACCAACAGCAACATCAGTACTGTGCTTACCAACAGCAACATCAGTACTGTGCTTACCAACAGCAACATCAGTACTGTGCTTACCAACAGCAACATCAGTACTGTGCTTACCAACAGCAACATCAGTACTGTGCTTACCAACATCCAAACGCCATGACTCATCCTACACACACGCATTTAACCTGACACACGTGCATAGAAGAGGTCACGGGAATCACCAATCACGAATACGTGCGCACACAGCGTGAAAAGTTACCCCTGCACAACGCGTGAGACACACGCACTTCCGTGCAAAACAGCAAAACGCCGCGCATGCGTGAATAGTGCTCAAGCAGAACACCACGATGGCTGCGATAAGGCTGTACGCCAAGGCGCCAATCTCTGGGGCGAGTTTCAAAATAGGTAGTCGATCTTGGTCGCAAGATCTTGCTTCGCAGTAAGAGCTAGCTAAGAAAGAAACTACCCAACATTCCCTCGTTCTAGCCTCATTTCGAACTTTTGTCTCCATGGTCACAGCGTACACAAATATCCGTGTACTTCGACATCACCATAATCCAACAACATTCTGAAGTCTATCTTGCATCTTTTTCTCATTCCATAACTTAACATGCACAATAACTCAAAATATAAAATAAGTCCAAACACGTCACTCCTAATGACACGATGCTCATGCTGTCCGCCATCTTGAATCTCCCTAGCTAGTCACCTCCCCAGCTGCCTCGCTCAATCTCCCCTTATCTACGATTGGCTCGCAAGCAAGTAAAGAATGAAACTGCCCAATCGGCGAGATCTGCGTAGCTCTACCGAGATCTTCGCATATTGAAACTCGCCCCAGGTTGTAGATAACAGAGCAGGCAAGAATGAGTACTACATGTCAGAGAGTTACTCACACTTAGAAAATAACTCAAGTGACATTAGAGTTTGCACAGCACTACAAAGTAGCACACGCATGTAAGTAACTGCAGGGGAGTGCACACGGGCACGCAACCAGAAAGGTTTTCGTGCGCTAAGGGTAAGAGTGGAGGCAAGCAGGAGTACTGGAAAAGGACATTCACACACAGTGAAGTAACTGTGAAGGCAGCAGGAGTACTGGAAAAGAACATTCACACACAGTGAAGTAACTGTGAAGGCAAGCAGAAGTACTGGGAAAGGACATTCACACACAGTGAAGTAACTGTGAAGGCAAGCAGGAGTACTGGAAAAGGACATTCACACACAGTGAAGTAACTGTGAAGGCAGCAGGAGTACTGGAAAAGGACATTCACACACAGTGAAGTAACTGTGAAGGCAAGCAGGAGTACTGGAAAAGGACATTCACACACAGTGAAGTAACTGTGAAGGCAAACAGGAGTACTGGAAAAGGACATTCACACACATAGAAGTAACTGTGAAGGCAAGCAGGAGTACTGGAAAAGGACATTCACACACAGTGAAATAACTGTGAAGGCAAGCAAGAGTACTGGAAAAGGACATTCACACACATAGAATTAACTGTGAAGGCAAGCAGGAGTACTGGAAAAGGACATTCACACACAGTGAAGAAACTGTGAAGGAAGCATGAGTATATACTACCAGAAAAGTGAACTTGTGCTGAAGAACGAAAGTAAACATGGATACTTGAAAGGGACACAAACATATAAATATATGAACGGGAATGCGTGCATGAGTACATGGCGCCAGAAAAGAGTACATGTGCTGGACTGTAAAGTCAAAATGAGTAATAGACAATGGCACAAACTTGGAAGTAACTGTAGAGTAAGTATTAGTACACGCAAACCAGCAAGGTGTGCTTACGGGGAAGGCAAGAGTGGAGGCAAGCATGAGTTTTGGAAAAAGGCAACCTTGGAAGTGACTGTAGAGAACTGCATGAATACACGGTATCAGAAAGTTGCGCATGCGCACAAGGATTCAGTCTCCATGCATTTCCGTCGGTAGCCCCAAGCAACTCCCCCTGGTGTTTTGTCTGGCAGGCAGGAACAAGTCGTGATGGAAAACGAGAGGAAATGAAGGGGAGGAAGGGGGCAGAAGACAGGAGGGTGAAAGAGGAGGTGGGGTGAAGGGGAGGGGGGCGGCAGAAAGGAAGAAACGCATAGAGAAGGAAAAGAATGGGAAGAGGAGAAAGGGAGAGGAGAAGGCGGAGCCAGAAGGTGTAGGCGGATGAAAAAAGAAAGGAGGGAGTGGGAAGGGGGGAGGGAGAGAGAGAGAGAGAGAGAGAGAGAGAGAGAGAGAGAGAGAGGAAGGGAGGGAGAGATAGAGAGGGGAGAGATAGAGAGAGAGGGAGAGGGAGAGATAGAGAGAGAGGGAGAGAGAGAGAGAAAGAGAGAGAAAGAGAGAGAAAGAGAGAGAGAGAGATAGAGATAGAGAGAGATAGAGAGAGAGAGCGAGAGAGAGATAGAGATAGAGAGAGAGCGAGAGAGAGAAAGAGCGAGAGAGAGATAGAGAGATAGAGAGAGAGAAAGAGAGAGAGAGAGCGGGAGAGAGAGATAGAGAGAGAGAGAGGGGGAAAGGAGGGAGAGATAGATAGATAGATAGAGAGAGAGAGAGAGAAACTTGGAGGAAGTGTTGACGTGCCCTTTACTGCAAGGCATGCTGGGAAGTCGACACTGCAGGCAGTGGCTGAGTCTGGCTGACACCCCTCCCAGACCGCGGTGCCGACACTCAGGTAAACCAACAAAACCAGGATGGAATTCAAACCTCACGTTCTCTGTTGCCCTGCTGTCATTCATCCTCTGTGCTTATTTCTGTAAAGCCCAAGCACGGAAAACAGAAAAATGCAGGCACTACTATGAGAAAATAAGCAAAGAAAATAATACCCTGAAATGCAAGCTGGGACAGAATGTATAGAGACAAAAGTGTTGTTCTCGGCCAGAACGAAGAGACTGATTATTTGAAAACGGAATGCGAGGCAGATTCAAACTCCCATTTCACTGCCACACCACCTGTGAAGACGTGGAGGCCATTGCAGAGACGAAGAGAGAAACATCAGATTGACATTGAACTTCAAGTTCCTCAGGCTACTGTCCAAGGGAATGGATGGATGGATGGATGGATGGATGGATGGATGGATGGATGGATGGATGGATGGATGGATGGATGGATGGACAGTGTTTTACAGCCTATCAGCCTTTGTAGGCTATGTAAGGCCATTAGGCACGATAATCACTAGAAAAGTTGAGAGAAAACGCGAATCAAGTCACGGTTTCCCTAGTAATTCGCCTCTTACGAATCGAGTAGGGAGACGTGGTGGGTCTATTCTCACCCTCAATCCACAGGGGGCCCACTCCGAGGGGCCATTCCCACTACTGAGCTTTGAGCTCCTTGTAGCGCTAAGTGATCTTCGCCCATCCAGCCGTCATCTCCGACACAGCAAAGCTGGTTGATTACGATTATTGTTGGTGTGAACATACTCCACGCATTCACGAGCATCACTACCATACTGAAGTAGCGATGACACCAAATAAAACATTGGAGAGCTGCACACTTGTGTCATTAATTTTACTTAATGAAGCTAAAGATTCTGGGCACGGAACTGTTGACTACCACAGTCCCCATTGTAGACCCCGAGTCACAGCTGTCCAAAGGAGGAAGACACTTTCCAAGTAAGCAAGAACGGCCGTGGCACCAAGACAATGACATGTGTGGTTGATTTGCTGCCTCTTCCCAGAGAAGAAAGACATCCTTATCAGTATATGCATACATCCTAATTATTATGGGCTGAATACAAAGGCACCAACTAGATGCTAGAAGAAAGACGAGCTTTGTTTTCCATTTGTACAAAATTGTATATCGTTTACAGTCTATGACATGATAAACAAGATAAGCACAACATGATAGATTTATTTAAAAAAAAACTATTGCTCGATGTTAAAAAAGTTATAAAAAGTACAAGTACCATCTCATTTAGTCTAATTTGCATATATGAATGACATAATGATTATGCATAACAATATACACCAGTTGTATGTAGGAACTCGCATATTTGATCTACAGAACCATCATAGATGATCCAGACTTGGCGTAAAGATCGATGAGCTTTTTTCTATGGGGCCACACGTAAGCAGAACGATCTCTTCCTCCTACTGGCAGCTCCGACGTATCTCAAGTATCAGACAATGCCTGACTGAAAAATCGGCCACAACTCTTGCATTGACGTTGGGGATGTCAAATCTTGATTACTGCAATAGCTTTCTGCTAGGTGAAACCCAAGACCATCTCCGAAGACTTCAACAGGTGCAGAACACCGCAGCACGTATAGTAAAACGTCCACCTAGTCGTTTTCACATAACACCCATCCTTCGAGAGCTACACTGGCTGCCTGTCCACCAACGTATTGTGTTCAAAACATTGTGTCATGTGTTCAAGTGCGTCAATGGTTTGGCCCTGCTGTATCTGGTTGAGCTCCTCAAGACTTATAACCCTGTGAGGAATCTCAAATCTTCGGCGCAGTCATTACTCCATGTGCCACGCTACAACACCAAGAGATCTGGAGAAAGAGCATTCTCGTATGCTGGACCGAAACTCTGGAACGATATCCCAGACAGACTGAGGAAATCTCCTTCAATACAGACTTTCAAGTCACAGCTAAAAACTCTTTTATTCAAAGGGTGAACGTGTTGAGCGCCTTGAGCATGCCTTTGGGTGTGAGATTGGCGCTATATAAGAGCCAAAATACATACATACATACATACATACATACATACACACACACACACACACACACACACACACACACACATACATACATACATACATACATACATACATACATACATACATACATACATACATACATATATACATACATACATACATACATACATACATACATACATACATACATACATACATACATACATACATACATACATACATACATACATACATACATACATACATACATACATACATACATACATACATACTTATATTAAAGCACAAATCGTACTTATTAAAAGATGTTGCCGACATACAGCTAAATAATTATTTCAAAGTAATCCGCATGTTGCCATATTGGATCCAGTGATAAACTATGCGTTCTAATCACACACAAATCAGTGTAAACGTGCTCGATTTCAGATTGCCGTTTTCTATTTCCAGTCGTGTTCAGTCTGAACCCTGGTCCTTGGGCCATTTCATTTGACAAGGAAACGAAGTCTGAACTCTTTCTCACGAGAAAGAAAAGGAACCCGACTACAAGGAGACAGACAGCCACGTTTAAACAATGCGCAGTATGCAAATTAACCAACATAGACAGGAGACTGAATATTTCGGTCGACAATAACCCCCACAACTACAATGGCGGTCAAAGAAGGTGGTACTAAATTAAAGGGCTCAAGCAGTGTGTTGACCTTTGCTATTTTCAGCATTATCACACAGTAGGCCTAGCGTCTCGTGTGCAAAACCACTCTGTGGTCAGGCGAGAAGCGGTACGCCAGCCTGGTTGGAGTGGAACATTCTTCCCAAGCATGTTCCACACCAATGAATGGATGGCACACGTCCAGCGTGGCTACGGAGCCAGTGAGGCTCTGTCTAGGGTCAGATCGACAAGTTGACCACATACACAAGCAGAGCATCGCGTAATGGCTAGAAGTCGATCGACACTTACAGCATGTAACCAACTGTTATTCCTACCAAAGTATTCTATCAAAGTAATCGGCCATAACACACATACCTACCCATCCACCCACCTATCCACCCACCCATCCATCCACCCATCCACCCACCCACCCATTCACCCACCCATCCATTCATTCACCCATCCATTCACTCACCCATCCACCCACTCTTTCACTCACCCATCCACCCACTCATTCAGTCACCATCCACCCACCTATCCACCCACCCATCCATCCACCCATCTACCCACCTAACCACCCATTCACCCACCCATCCATTCATTCACCCATCCATTCACTCACCCATCCACCCACTCTTTCACTCACCCATCCACCCACTCTTTCACTCACCCATCCACCCACTCTTTCACTCACCCATCCACCCACGCTTTCACTCACCCATCCACCCACTCATTCAGTCACTAACTCACCCACTCGCTCATCTGGGCAAGGATGGTAAACCTCAAATAACTCGCCCCGTCTATCCGCTTAATGCAGAGGGAGGGAGGGACGGACGGACGGACGGACGGACGGACGGACGGACGGACGATGGATGGATGGATAAATGGATGGATGGATGGATGGATGGATGGATGGATGGATGGATGGATGGATGGATGGATGGATGGATGAATAGTGTTTTACGGCCTATCAGCCTTTGCAGGCTATTGTTACGGATGTGAGGGCTTTGGATGTTATGTCACATGATTTGCACGTGATTTTTGTGCTGTTAGTGGTGTGCTGTGGCGTTTAGTTCTGCTCTGAACATTCTAGAATACTTTGCGTTGCTGGCTGTGTGAATTAAAAGTCTTTCTTCTGTCATCGAGGTCAGTGCTTGCAGTTTGGAGAAGAATGGCGTCACGAATGACATCAGAGAAACAAGATATGGAGAACAGCGAGAGAGAAGAACAAGATGGAGAAGAGAACGGGAAGTAAGAAATGGAGTCGGCAGAGAAGTGGTGACGGATATACCGTAGTTGAGGGATCTCAACTGCAAGGTTGAACTGTTTTAACACCCTGGCCGAGTTCGATGTTGACCGGGACGGAAGAAACTACAGTAAAACCTGTGTTATACAGCCACCTGGGGGACCAGACCAAAGTGGCCACATAAGACAGGTGGCTGTATAACAGAGGGGAGAAGAATCAGACTGATCCACATACACACGATAACAACACAAACATATATAATCTTGTTCTGTTATTGCAATTAAAAACATGTTTGACAAGGTTATTGCAAATAAAAAATCAATAGATAAAAGCAGTCAAAATTCAAATACATACACATCCAGTCATGATAGCAAATTATACACAAACGGCAAGAGGCAAGGAAGAAGTCAGTAATGCTCTTTTGTGTTGCTTTTCCCCTTTCCTGGTTCCTGATAAAGGTTTTCTGGTCCGAGGGTGCTCCTGCTTTCCACTGTTGTTTGATCGTATCTTTCTTTAACGCGATCATCGATATCCGCGTACTCCCCACTCCTAATTCAGACGAGAGCTGCCTAGCGGATTTTCCGCTTTCAAGTTGGCGCACGACATTCATTCGCTCTTCCAGCGTCAAACATTCTCTTTTTCTTGCAGACATTCCGATGTAACTTGTAAAAGTTGAGGTAAACAATGCTCTTCCTTGTGGGAAATCACAATTGGTGACAAGTCTCGCGCAGTGCGTGACTTACGATTTTCAAGTAGACGCATGCGCAACACCGCGTAGAGCAGACGACATACTGCGCCGGCGACAAGTGACCGCATAAGACAGTGTTTTCACTGGTTTCGTTCCGAAAAACGACGCCGCATGTCGCGTATGGCGAGTGGCCGTAGGTTGACGGTCAGTTTCATAGTAAAAACAATCCGTGCTGGCCCCTAGTGGCCGTATGGCCAAGGTGGCTGTTAAACTCAGGGACCGCATCAGACAGGTTTTACTGTAATTCATGGAGTGATGGACAGAACGCTCGTATGAACGTTGCTGTCCAATACCGTACTAAATAGTCCTGGAGTCAACGACGTAACGGTTCTTGGCCGTGTTGCTATGTGCGTCTCCATCTCCACCTAAACAGCAAGAAACTCTCCCTCTTCCGCCGTGAATGAACCTGTTTCCCTCAGGGTTAGTTGGGCTGGCTGCCACCAGTTTTTGTTCAAACTTCTATTTCCCTCTGGTAGTAATTAAATGTAGTTCACGTTTATTTCCCTGATACTGTGTCATCATTTGGGTGTTTGATTGTTGTGGGGCCGGCTGCAGTGGTTTGACCCCCTAGACGGAAATGAGAGAGCGGCCGTCTCGTAACACTATGTAAGACCATTAAGCACGCAAATCACGAACAGTTTGGAGTACACGCAAATCAAGTCACGGTGTCTCTAGTTATTCGCCTCTTACGAATCGCGTTAGGAGACGCGGTCGGTCAATTCTTACCCCGAATCCACAGGGGATAATGCAGAGGGAAAATATTCAGAATTGAGACACAGATTTCGACTCTTACTGAACAATGTGAACATGTTCCATGTATTTCCTTAGTTTATCGAAGAACTTGTATTCTGTTTTCTTGCCACAATGTGCAACACCGTTTTAGCGCCTACTGTAGGGGAATCCTGAGAAGGGTAGTAAGCATGAAACATATCGTCCCTACCCGCTCGAAGTAGGAGAAACCATTGACAGCAACATATTCAGAAGTGAACAGTTTCTAAATCTCACTAAAAAAAGGTGGACAAGTTTTACCTGTGTCCTTACGTTCTTAAGAAACTCAGTTTCTGTCCCTCACCGTTTTCGAAAGAAATGCCGAAACAAGCAATTTAATCTTCATCATCCAAGTTATCGTCATTCATATTCCTTGTCGTCTTCGTCGTTCACGTCATCGTCGCTACCATTCATTGTCTTCGTCGTCAGCATCACGCTTATAGCAATCCGTTATCGTCTTCATCGCCCACGTCATCGACTAGGCATTCAGCGTCATCTTTGTCGTCCACATCATCGTCATTACTATTCATCGTCGTCTTCGTCATCCACGTCTCCGTCATCATCATTTACTGTCGTCTTTGTCGTCAACATCGTGGCCATAGAAACAAATGTTGTCTTTGTCGTAGTATCATCATTACTATTCATCGTCATCTTCGTTGTCAGTATCATTCCCAAAGTGACCCATCGTGGTCTTCGTGGACCACATCATGGCCGTTATCAGTATTCGTCATCTTCGTCGTCAACATCACTGTCGTTATCATCAACATCAGCATCCTCCTAATCAATGTCGTCACTTCTAGCAGCAGCAGCAGCAACATCTTAGAAAAACAGCAACAAGGACACCAGGTAGAAGAATGGAGGATTGCTTCCTCCACACAGACATTGCCAGATAGCCGTGTAGGATGAGGACGTCTAGGGGATACCTGGAGGCCATGCTGGGTCAACGGCCGACTGCGGCCAGCACTAGCGGACCAGACAGCGTGGCCTGTGTACGACTTTGAAAGACGCGAGGCATGCAAGCCCGTCTGTATTTATGAGAGAACTCTTCGCATCTGATCGATGTTGGCGTGAGGAAATGAGGCTACCATGTTTTCAGCACGCCATCCAAAGCCTGACCTTGCCCTTGTCGGGACAGCCCGAGAGGAACCGAGTTAAGCCGAGTTACGCCAGTCTGCAGATTTACTTGTGCCAGGTTCATCTAATCACCGCAGCACGGAACAACACGCGGGAGATTTACAGCATCAGACGGCCTGACCAGCATGCCGCCTGTCCCACATGCTCCAGTCTGCCCCAGACTTGCAGGAAAAGGAAGCGCCACCGCCGTGCTGGACGGAGCTGCGGAGCGCGGAGAGCGAGTGAATCCGTGCTGCGAGGCAGGGAGGCCAGGGCAGGGAGGCCACGGCCGTGGAGGGGCTGGGGACGGTGAGGACGCGGGTGGTAATGGAGATGCCAGGATGATGCATGGTCGGTCTTCCCGCCAATATTTGCATGTGCCACTGGCGCCCTCCCATGCAGATGTGGACACTGCCGTCCGCTGTCCGCGGCCTCCATGCATGGCAAGGAGAAGATGGCGTCCCGTCAGAGAGACTCCATAACTCACAAGCATCGCCACTTCCCACCTCCCGCCCTTCAACGCCTTTCCTCCTGTGACGTGGCCCTGATCCGGGGCCTCTCAGTGTGACCAGAGGGAGCTCACACTCCTCCACTTGCATGGCAAATGGACACCGCAGGGAGAGAGAGGTGCTAACGTTTCATTGGAGACTTCTGTGAAAGGTTGAAGGTCAACCTACATACGACATCGACGCGCGAGTATGAAGAAATGACTTTCATACTGCATACTCATTTGCTGTGTGTTTCGTCGATTTTTGCAATGACACTGAAGTATGCAATGTAAATGTGCTGTTTTCCTGAATAAAAGGATTAACAAAAATGACCTATATAAGTCTGCACGGAGCTGAAGGGACGCCATGGGAGGTGCACTGCCACAACAGACTCACAGGAAACACGGGTCAAAGGGCACGGTATTGTGACGTCCTTGACGTTGCTCACGGTTGAAACACTGACTGTATACGGATAAACACTCGTGACTGTGTCTGGTTAAACACTTGTGGCTGTATACGGTTAAACACTTGTGATTGTATACGGTTTAACACTAGTGACTGTATACGGTTAAACACTAGTGACTGTATACTTTTGAAACACTTGTGACTGTATATGGTTAAACACTTGTTACTGTATACGGTTAAGCACTAGTGACTGTATACGGTTAAACACTTGTGACTGTATACGGTTAAACACTAGTGACTGTATACGGTTAAACACTAGTGACTGTATTCTTTTGAAACACTTGTGACTGTATACGGTTAAACACTTGTGACTGTATACGGTTAAACAGTAGTGACTGTATACGGTTAAACACTTGTGACTGTATACGGTGAAACACTAGTGACTGTATACGGTTAAACACTAGTGACTGTATACGGTTGAAACACTGTGACTGTGTACGTTGAAACACTAGCCTACTGATTAAACACTTACGTGCAGTGTATGCATTTGCCTATAGTTCAAACACTTGCATGCGGTTTAAACACTTCCGTGCAGTTTAAATACTTGCGCGCTGTTTCAACATTCACGTGCAGTTTAAACATCTGCATGCAGTTGCAATATTCGAACAAATGAAACATTTACGCACATATAAACATTTGTGTAACACTGAAACACTTTGCTTACGATTAAAACTGGCGTAGGTCCTTAATTGTTGACTATGTTGATTATGTTACGATTATATTGCCATGAACGCTGTACTTTCAACTATCTAGCGAGTTCTTGAGCAAAACATAACACAGAAATAACAAACAGCTGACATTTTCCACATGGTGACAACACAGCTCCGTCTTATCTGAGTGAAGACGGGACAATGCCAAAAATGGTGATGGGTAGCCTATTCAGTTCGCACTGAGGCTCAGAGAGAATGTGCCAGGCGGAAGAGAGCGGTCTCCATGGGAACAGCGTTTTCGTGGCGTCGTGGTGCCCACTGACTGCCAGACAGGAAGAGACAGCGCTGTCACACCGAGTCTGAAGCTCCACGCACTGGCAGTGCACCCAGTGTCCTCCTGTCTATGTGACGCGCAGCCTTCGTGGTGGTCATGTTGTTTTACCCACACATGTCCTTGAAGCCTCGCACGCGGTTTTTCATGTCTGGCCTAGATATGAACATCCAGCTCTGTTGTGATTGGCTCCCTTGGCGGACTCTTGCTTGAAGGAGACGCGAAAGTGATCGTTGTGTCCACATGGGCGAGTTAATTACTGTCGTTTGAATAAGTTGAGAAAGTGTTTTGAGACACAAAATTACATTTAGTGAGATCTATTTATAGCCCCGCGCGCGGCTCTGCAGTCTGGCCGAGACATAAACATACATGTCTATTTTGAGTCACGTGTCTGGACGTATCTGTTCTGGTCATCCGCCCTGGCGGACTCCTGTTCGAATGAGTAGTGAAAGCGTTTGTAGTGGTCAACATGACCGAGTTCTATGGTTGCAAGTGTACCAATCACTCAGTAATCCACATTTCCATTCCAATGATGTATCTATGGTTGCAAGTGTACCAATCACTCAGTAATCCACATTTCCATTCCAATGATGTATCTATGGTTGCAAGTGTACCAATCACTCAGTAATCCACATTTCCATTCGAATGATGTATCGATTTAAGTGACCTATTGACGTATTCCACATAGAGCTGTGTTGAAATAATGATGTTATTTAATTCCGGTTTGTTTGTATGTGTGTCACTGATTATCAAAATGAGCGTATTGCATGCCAACCAGAGAAAAAGAAATGGCAGACATTTGTTTACACGTGCGATCAAGCACAGCGCATTAAAATGCAGCGTGCAGGCCTGAAATAGATGCAGATGTGGTTAGACCGAGTTCGGGTTTGAATTGTCCCCTAATTAAGTACCGCCTTTACACGACAGGCAATAAAATTGAGTACTCAGGTGCAAATAATTATAAGTCGAGAGAAAGGCGTGTGCCTGGTACTTGTTCTACTTCCTATGACAAGCTTTTGAGAAAAATTAAACAAACAAACACTAGTCTCCTAGAAAGTTAACTCTATCGCGTTCATCCGCAGCCTGGTTGCATGCTCTCCAGGGAGTTGAGATGGTGTTGGAGTTATAAAAAGAGGTAGCCTGATGACTAGGAGGTAATTGTGTGCGATTTGAGCATCCATCAATGGCTGGAAAGTCGCAATATAAAAATAGCACCTTTACTTTTACAACACTTCTGTGAAAGCAGCCGACGGACAGAAAGTCTATGGGTTCCAGGATGAAAGCTCACTCGCCCTTGACAACAAACGAGGTATGCGAAAATGGCGCACTGCAGCCGTTGATGAAAATACACTGTCTCGTTGCCCCCGACGCAACGCAATCCCCTTCCAGCTACGACCTCACTGTGGGCACCAGTAATGTCTTGGTAGAAATCGACCCGAGGCAAAACCGTGTCTGGTTGCCAAGAAGAAAAAGTTATATTAAGATTTATCGTCCCGTTAAATTAATGCTATGTTTTCATCCCACATATCTATTACATTCACGTGTCTTGTGCTGCTAAGTCTCAGTTGGCAAACCGCATTACGATTTTTCCCACAGCGTGAATTTGACCCAAAATCGTCCTATCGTGTTCCACTCCAAATTCACCCCACTTCCACAAAAAGACCTTGGCTCAATTTGCCATAACCAGGCCCATCTTCTCTGCGGGAAAATCTGTGAGAAAACGGATTCATCGACACTGAAGACAGATCGACGAGAAGATTATTGGTTGGCATTCTGCGTTTTGAATATCAGTCAAGCTCCTTCCACCCTAAACGCTTCCTGCCTCTCGGTGCTGTCGCCGTTTGAAGGACGACGGCCAAGTCCACACCATGTCTTATTCATGGCCTCGCTTTCAGCTCAGGCCAGCAACGCCACACTGAGCCGCCCTGGCTGCTTAAAAGTTTTAGTGCTGAAGGCGCAAGGGGCTGCAGTCGGACTGAATGACTTATCCCCACCGCCTGTAAGTGGCCGCGCTCCAGTGGAGACCAGTGCTTCCGTAGTGGAGGTCCTGGAGCAAAGCTGCGTGGAATCAATATGGTTTATCTCCACTGAAAGCCCTCCTCCCACCCTTCGCTTGTCATCAGAGGCGGCCACCTCCTTTGATCGTGGCACCGTGAAATAACCGACATTAAGCGCCGCAACTCCGTTCATCAGTGATGAGATTAGCAAGCCCAGTTAAGCGCTGAGAATTCCTCCGTGAAAAAAAAACTCACTTCGCGCATGAGCTGCTCGCCAGAGTAAGCGACTTGTCTGGGCAGGCGGCGCGAATGACCGGCAATATGGCGGGTAGCTGGTCATTGGAGTCGCGACACCCATTCAGGGCTCCACTTGTGAGGAAGACACAGTGGCACTGACGTGGGACATGAAAGTGCGACATCCAGAGCGGACCAAATGAGTGCAACGACAGAAATGTTATTCACATTTCACGAGGTCGATTTTTTCCCTTCCATTTGTGGCTTCATTCATCAGCGTTTCGGATCGGGACCACTCGCCGTAAGATATTGCCTTTTTACGGCATCTTCACCCGCGCTTCCAAGCCCTCCCAGCATCGCAAGTGCGTGGCCATGCCAATTGAGCTGGATGTGATGAGTGCAAGGTGAAGAAAAGGAGGAACATTGTAGAGATTTAGAGTACTGCGAGAGACACCAAGAAATACAAGCAGTTGATGACTCACTTGGACGCCTCGTTGCTCGACCATACCATGTACTATGATTTGCAGTCTTGAGTTTCAAGCAATAACATGAAAATGGTAGTCTTCGTTTGATAAACGTTTGATTACAGACAAGATGGACGGGAAGGGAAGCTCTTGTAAATACTTTTTTGTTTTTGCTTTGACAAGTCGTAGACGTTGAACCAAAGCTAACGCAGTCACACAGAGGGAAAGGTTCACCAAGTATAATAATTCACGCTCAGATAGAATTACACGTACGGACAGAATTACACGTACGGACAGAATTACACGCACGGACAGAATTACACGTACGGACAGAATTACACGTACGGACAGAATTACACGTACGGACAGAATTACACGCACGGACAGAATTACACGTACGGACAGAATTACACGCACGGACAGAATTACACGTACGGACAGAATCACACGTACGGACAGAATTACTACATAGGGTTGCAGCAAGGATGACATTGTATAGATATTTAAACAAACCCATAACTTTCCCGTCCCAGGGATCACGGAACTGCGCCTCACTCATCGTCCAACCCCAAAGCATGCTCGCCTATCTCCGCCTGTCAAAGACATGGTT
>JAWQFJ010033636.1:22500-29969 GCA_034096865.1 Theodoxus fluviatilis
CCGCCATTTAATTGTGCTTTCTCAAAAGTACTCGCTCCTCCTCGTCAGAAGAGTGGGTTTCTCAGCCAATGAGAAGCCAGCCCCCAAAACATGCGCTGTGAGCAAATATTTGCCCGACACGTTCTCTCCGAACCAGAGCGAGCTAGCTGTCGGGGTGTTCGGCGCGCACGGAGCACGGGCAGTTAAGGGCGAACACAGTTCGGGCCGAACGATTTGGTCGGGCGAAAGCTGTTCGGGCCTTTCGCCGAGCAACCGTTCGGGCTATTAAGTTAGGGTTTAAGTGAAGATACTCCGAGACTTTCTCCAGAAACTCGGGCAGGGGCAAAGAACTAACAAACAAATAGTTTTCACGGCATAACCTTCGTAGGCTATATAAGGCCACTGACCACGAAAAAACACGAGCTGATTAGAGCAAGAGCAAGTCACGTGACGATTTTTCTACTATATCGCTTTTTACATAGGGAAACGTGGTGGGTCTATTCTCACCCCCAACCCACGGGGGGGTCAGCCAGGGGTATACCAAAGCAGCTGTGTAAAGCAAAGGAGGCCCTCACGCAGAGCCGGAGCAAGGAGCGAACAGTGGCGACGGATACAGGTCGAGGGAGGCCGTGTCTGTGCACAGAAGGTAAGTAATTGACGGCGACCCTCTGCAGACTATTGATTTACACCCACCCGTCCACTGCTCATTACTTCTTGATTGTGGCGCTCGCTACGCACTGCTGTGCCCTGAAATGCTACACTGCTTCCTGTGTGCCCAGACACGGCCGTGCCGCGTCAAGAAAATCAAAATCGATCCGTTGGAGTCTATTCTGTCTTTGGAGGCGCGCTTCTCGCTTTTTCCAGTGTACTCGTTGACACCACAATGGCAGTAAAGACACGCCTTTGTGCAGGGGGCAACAGGGTGCGGGTCACGTGGTACACTGCACGGACGTCACAGAACGCACTGTCCCCTTCCTGTGGTTGCTTACGTCAGGAATTTGTCAACGCACAGTGGAGGTCTACTGTGCAGTGGGAAATATGGAAAGTGTTCGAATCTCAAGATCTCTATCTGTCTCTCATTCACTATCAGTCTGTCCGGTAATCCTTTTTAACCGTCCATCCTCTCTCTCTCTCTCTCTCTCTCTCTCTCTCTCTCTCTCTCTCTCTCTCTCTCTCTCTCTCTCTCTCTCTCTCTCTCTCTCTCTCTCTGCCAGTTCAGCGATGGCTGTTAACTCAGAGACTTTCCTCTGCAAGACAAACTCACTACCGGTGTGCGTATGCGTCCGTATCCATGTGTGTATGCGTGTGCGTGCGCAAGTGTGTGCGCGCAAGTGTGCGCGCGCAAGTGCGCGTGCACGTGCGAGTGCGTGTGCGCGTGTGTGTGTATGCGCGCGCGAGTGTGCGTGCTTGTTTGTGTGTGTGCGTGCTTGTTTGTGTGTGCACGCGCGTGTATATGTGTGCGCATGTGCGCATGCGAGTGCGATCGTGAGTGTGTGTGTGTGTGTGTGCGTGTGTGTGTGAGTGTGTTTGTGTGTGTGTGTGTGTGTGTGTGTGTGTGTGTGCGTGCGTGTGTGTGTGTGTGTGCGTGCGTGTGCGCCTGTGAGCGTGTGTGAAGAAGTCGTATATCGTAGGCTCGCGAAACAGAACAGACACTGCTGGACAGCGCCATTACACTTTTCCTCCCGTCTCTACTGTGACTGATGGGAACTGCAGACAAGCTGGCGGGCGAAGGAGGTTCAGGCTTTTGCAGGTGAGATCAGCAGCGGCCATGGCGAGTGTTCAATGACGTGTGGCATTGGACACGGACTGGACATCAAAGCAGGAAAGTGCAAGTGCCGTGGAGAAGTGCGGCTAGTACCAGGACGGCCCGCCATTCTCGCACCGCGGCCGTCAGTCGCGCCTGCAAGCCGCACATCCTGTAAAGGAGGCGACGACTTTGCGTGAAATGAGGCTGGCGCTTCACGCCTCCGCAGCCCGTGGTCAGCGGCCTCCCTGCTAAACCAGCAAGTATTGGAACCGAGTCGCTGGTGCTCCTGGGACTGAAAGACTCTCTGGCGTCGTCATCTCGGACTTGCCGGCCTTCAATGCTGCGCTTGCACCCCCCCCCCCCCCCCCCCTCTCCGCTGTGCGTTCTCCACCGTTCTAAAACGCGCTATGTACATGTCTGTCAGTGTTGGAGTCCTCGTGAACGACAACATTTTTATTATCACTGGCAACTCTTTTTACACTGCATCACGTCCACGGGCTGTGATTGATGTCAGCCCTATATCTCTTTCAGCTGCCAGAATCACCGTGACGCTATATAACGTCATCAGAGCTCCCATGGCAATCAACGACTCCGCCGTCAGTCACTGGGACCCCTGCCATCATCTTTCCACCAGCTCTGTCGGTGCCATAAAAAATCGTGCACGAACAGATTTTTTTCATCTGTCATTGGCGAGTGACCTCTAGGTACAAAGGCATGCCTGTGGCATCATCGGCTCTGCCGTGGTCGGAACGGTGCCAGTCCTGCAGAAAAGGCCTGTTCCCTCGCAGCATTAAGGCACTCGGAGTGCTTTTGCAGTAGGTGGATTGGAAAATGACAAATCTGTAGACAAGTTTTGAAGGGTTGGGAAGTTCATGTAAATGGGCGAGCATGCTTTTGGGTTGGACGATGTGCGAGGCGCAGTGCCGTGGTTCTATCCCTGGGACGGAGAAATCTGGGTTTATTTAAATCTGTAGACAGACGCACTGAAAGCAGGCATCATGCGTAGATGACAAAATAACTAGTGTTGCAAAAGAGGTCATACAGGTCAAACCAGTCATGAGACCCGTGCAGGCCTTCATGGCGGGACAGCTCCCAGGAGACACCGGGAGGAGAGTTTCTGTGGCCACCTGGTGGCTCGGCTCAGCGAACAGTGGTGGCGCCATCTCCCCGCACCTGATGACGTCTCCTGACCAGACGTCATTAGCTACTCCCCCTCTGTCGAGTGACTGGGATGCCGGGGCGCCAGGTAAACAAGTCATCACCAGTGGCGCTCTCCATCAGCAGAGACGTGCTCCCAGTTGTGACAGGTGCCCACACGTCACAGCCATCCTCCCGTCACTGGCATCCACCATGATCTTTGCCTAACTGCTAATCCCACAGCAGTACCAGGATGGATGGATGGATGGATGGTTGGATGGATGGATGCATGCATGCATGGACGAATGGATAGATGATGGATGGATAGATGAAGTGATGGATGGATGGAAGGATGGATGGATGGAAGGTATGATGGATGGACGGATGGATGGATGGATGCATGCATGGATGGATGGATGGATGGAAGGATGGAAGGATGAAAGGATGCATGGATGGATGGACGGATGGATAGATGATGAATGGATAGATGGAAGGATGGAAGGATGGATGGATGGATGGTTGGATGGATGGATGGATGCATGCATGCATGGACGAATGGATGGATAGATGATGGATGGATAGATGGAATGATGGATGGATGGATGGATGGATGCATGGATGCATGGATGGATGGATGGAGGATGGATGGATGGACGGATGGATGGATGGACGGATGGATGGATGGGGTTTGAAGGTATATCCGCCTTTGTGGGCTGTGTAAGGCCATTAATTCAGCACGAAAATATCTAGAACGGTTTAGAGTGAGCACAAATCAAGTAACGACGTCCCTACGTATTTGCTTCTTGCGAATCGCTTAGGGAGACGCGGTGGGTTTATTCTGACCCCCAACCCACAGGGGGTCTATTCTGACCCCCAACCCACAGGGAGGTCATCGTCAGTGCTGCACACGGACTGATTGCTGTTAAATGTGCTCCTTCCCCTCCATTCCGTCCACATCTCACTATCTGCAGACTCAGACTAGAGCGTGGTCATCCTAGAACTTCCAGAACCGCTGCAAAAACACATGCCACAGCGGGAAACTGCTGGCGAAGGAGATGTCTCCATCTCTACAAGACTTACGGACTCAACTCAAGCCAGCTGATTTATCCTGGTCTGCATGGAGCCACAGCTGCCCACTGCAGGCTGTTTGTACAGAGCGGCTGCAAGTCTGCAGTGAGGCAGTTGGCACGCTGCACGTCCCTGTGGTGCCCAGCATCAGTAGCGGGCCGGGAGTGGGAGAAAGACACCAGGCCGGGAGTGGGAGAAAGACACCAGGCCGGGAGTGGGAGAAAGACACCAGGCCGGGAGTGGGAGAAAGACACCAGGCCGGGAGTGGGAGAAAGACACCAGGCCGGGAGTGGAAGAAAGACACCAGGCCGGGAGTGGGAGAAAGACACCAGGCCGGGAGTGGGAGAAAGACACCAGGCCGGGAGTGGGAGAAAGACACCAGGCCGGGAGTGGGAGAAAGACAACAGACAGGCCGGGAGTGGGAGAAAGACACCAGGCCGGGAGTGGGAGAAAGACACCAGGCAGGGAGTGGGAGAAAGACACCAGGCCGGGAGTGGGAGAAAGACACCAGGCCGGGAGTGGGAGAAAGACACCAGGCCGGGAGTGGGAGAAAGACACCAGGCCGGGAGTGGGAGAAAGACACCAGGCCGGGAGTGGGAGAAAGACACCAGGCCGGGAGTGGGAGAAAGACACCAGGCCGGGAGTGGGAGAAAGACACCAGGCCGGGAGTGGGAGAAAGACACCAGGCCGGGAGTGGGAGAAAGACACCAGGCCGGGAGTGGGAGAAAGACACCAGGCCGGGAGTGGGAGAAAGACACCAGGCCGGGAGTGGGAGAAAGACACCAGGCCGGGAGTGGGAGAAAGACACCAGGCAGGGAGTGGGAGAAAGACACCAGGCCGGGAGTGGGAGAAAGACACCAGGCCGGGAGTGGGAGAAAGACACCAGGCCGGGAGTGGGAGAAAGACACCAGGCCGGGAGTGGGAGAAAGACACCAGGCCGGGAGTGGGAGAAAGACACCAGGCCGGGAGTGGGAGAAAGACACCAGGCCGGGAGTGGGAGAAAGACACCAGGCCGGGAGTGGGAGAAAGACACCAGGCCGGGAGTGGGAGAAAGACACCAGGCCGGGAGTGGGAGAAAGACACCAGGCCGGGAGTGGGAGAAAGACACCAGGCCGGGAGTGGGAGAAAGACACCAGGCCGGGAGTGGGAGAAAGACACCAGGCCGGGAGTGGGAGAAAGACACCAGGCCGGGAGTGGGAGAAAGACACCAGGCCGGGAGTGGGAGAAAGACACCAGGCCGGGAGTGGGAGAAAGACACCAGGCCGGGAGTGGGAGAAAGACACCAGGCCGGGAGTGGGAGAAAGACACCAGGCCGGGAGTGGGAGAAAGACACCAGGCCGGGAGTGGGAGAAAGACACCAGGCCGGGAGTGGGAGAAAGACACCAGGCCGGGAGTGGGAGAAAGACACCAGGCCGGGAGTGGGAGAAAGACACCAGGCCGGGAGTGGGAGAAAGACACCAGGCCGGGAGTGGGAGAAAGACACCAGGCCGGGAGTGGGAGAAAGACACCAGGCCGGGAGTGGGAGAAAGACACCAGGCCGGGAGTGGGAGAAAGACACCAGGCCGGGAGTGGGAGAAAGACACCAGGCCGGGAGTGGGAGAAAGACACCAGGCCGGGAGTGGGAGAAAGACACCAGGCCGGGAGTGGGAGAAAGACACCAGGCCGGGAGTGGGAGAAAGACACCAGGCCGGGAGTGGGAGAAAGACACCAGGCCGGGAGTGGGAGAAAGACACCAGGCCGGGAGTGGGAGAAAGACACCAGGCCGGGAGTGGGAGAAAGACACCAGGCCGGGAGTGGGAGAAAGACACCAGGCCGGGAGTGGGAGAAAGACACCAGGCCGGGAGTGGGAGAAAGACACCAGGCCGGGAGTGGGAGAAAGACACCAGGCCGGGAGTGGGAGAAAGACACCAGGCCGGGAGTGGGAGAAAGACACCAGGCCGGGAGTGGGAGAAAGACACCAGGCCGGGAGTGGGAGAAAGACACCAGGCCGGGAGTGGGAGAAAGACACCAGGCCGGGAGTGGGAGAAAGACACCAGGCCGGGAGTGGGAGAAAGACACCAGGCCGGGAGTGGGAGAAAGACACCAGGCCGGGAGTGGGAGAAAGACACCAGGCCGGGAGTGGGAGAAAGACACCAGGCCGGGAGTGGGAGAAAGACACCAGGCCGGGAGTGGGAGAAAGACACCAGGCCGGGAGTGGGAGAAAGACACCAGGCCGGGAGTGGGAGAAAGACACCAGGCCGGGAGTGGGAGAAAGACACCAGGCCGGGAGTGGGAGAAAGACACCAGGCCGGGAGTGGGAGAAAGACACCAGGCAGGGAGTGGGAGAAAGACACCAGGCCGGGAGTGGGAGAAAGACACCAGGCCGGGAGTGGGAGAAAGACACCAGGCCGGGAGTGGGAGAAAGACACCAGGCCGGGAGTGGGAGAAAGACACCAGGCCGGGAGTGGGAGAAAGACACCAGGCCGGGAGTGGGAGAAAGACACCAGGCCGGGAGTGGGAGAAAGACACCAGGCCGGGAGTGGGAGAAAGACACCAGGCCGGGAGTGGGAGAAAGACACCAGGCCGGGAGTGGAAGAAAGACACCAGGCAGGGAGTGGGAGAAAGACACCAGGCCGGGAGTGGGAGAAAGACACCAGGCCGGGAGTGGGAGAAAGACACCAGGCCGGGAGTGGGAGAAAGACACCAGGCCGGGAGTGGGAGAAAGACACCAGGCCGGGAGTGGGAGAAAGACACCAGGCCGGGAGTGGGAGAAAGACACCAGGCCGGGAGTGGGAGAAAGACACCAGGCCGGGAGTGGGAGAAAGACACCAGGCAGGGAGTGGGAGAAAGACACCAGGCCGGGAGTGGGAGAAAGACACCAGGCCGGGAGTGGGAGAAAGACACCAGGCCGGGAGTGGGAGAAAGACACCAGGCCGGGAGTGGGAGAAAGACACCAGGCCGGGAGTGGGAGAAAGACACCAGGCCGGGAGTGGGAGAAAGACACCAGGCAGGGAGTGGAAGAAAGACACCAGGCCGGGAGTGGGAGAAAGACACCAGGCCGGGAGTGGGAGAAAGACACCAGGCAGGGAGTGGAAGAAAGACACCAGGCAGGGAGTGGGAGAAAGACACCAGGCCGGGAGTGGGAGAAAGACACCAGGCCGGGAGTGGGAGAAAGACACCAGGCAGGGAGTGGAAGAAAGACACCAGGCCGGGAGTGGGAGAAAGACACCAGGCCGGGAGTGGGAGAAAGACACCAGGCAGGGAGTGGAAGAAAGACACCAGGCAGGGAGTGGGAGAAAGACACCAGGCCGGGAGTGGAAGAAAGACACCAGGCAGGGAGTGGGAGAAAGACACCAGGCAGGGAGTGGATATTGCAAACAGCTGGCTACTTAGCCGTGTAGTGCTGATACAGACCACCACTAAATTTTGGGTTGTTTAGCGGCCAACTTAGGAGGCAACTACGCGTATTCAGCTTTCATGCCCACCTTACTTCGCAATTTAGTAGCAAAGTTCCGATTTAGTTGCCTACTACCGTGTAGTAGGTTCATATGCACCCCAC
>JAWQFJ010033639.1:0-38814 GCA_034096865.1 Theodoxus fluviatilis
ACCACTCCTCTCGCAGATATCATGACTGCCCATTCGGTTCTTCATCATTCTTATGCAGATGATACGCAGGCGCAAAAGTCGGGTGATCCCAAGTGTTTTGACATTCTTATGCACTCAATGCAAGCGTGTGTCCTTGACGTGAAGTCATGGATGACATTCAATAAGCTGAAATTAAATGATGAGAAGACCGAGGCAATGGTTGCCTCTTCACCACGCATGTCTACCTCTGTCCAGCTCCCAGAGTCCATCACCATCGGCAATGCTACTGTCCCCTTTTCTAACACAGTGAAAAATCTAGGCGTTACGTTAGATTCCCACCTCACTATGCATGCACAGGTTCAGACCATCATTCGTTCTATGAACTTTGAGCTCCGTCGCATCGGTTCAATCCGTCACTATCTCTCTGAGCAAGCGGCAAAGACCCTTGTCTCAGCGTTCATTCTATCCAAGCTAGATTATTGTAATGCTTTGCTTTATGGCTGTCCCGAGTATCTCATTGACAGGTTACAAAAACTGCAGAACAACGCCGCTCGCCTGATCTGTAAAGTCCGCAAATCTGAGCATATCACTCCCCACCTTCAGAAACTACACTGGCCCCGTGTTGAGGACCGTATCACTTACAAAATTGCATGCTTATCTTTCAACGCATTCACACAGACAGGACCCGCATACCTCACAGCCCTCATAGACACTTACACGCCACGCAGAACACTTCGCTCTTCAGCAAACACCACCACCCTCGTCCCTCGTAAAATGAAATCATCTTTTGGTGACCGCTCTTTCTTTGCCTCCGCTCCTCTCGTCTGGAACTCTCTCCCTGCTAATCTTCGTCTGTATCCCTCTTCCGAGTCTGACTCTTTCCGCGCTGATCTAAAGACACACCTGTTCTCTCTTGCATACACATCTGCCAAATAGCCCCCCCCCCCCTCCCCCTCCCTCCCACTGACCCCACCCGCTCAACTTCACAGCTCCCCGTACATATTCTCGTAATTGTATTTTGTAAATTTTTTGTTTTGATTCACTTATCTCGTTTGTGTTTGCTTGCTTGTTTGTTCTCTTTATTTGCTTATTTCATTCTTGTTTAGATTGTCGATTGGTTGTCTGCTTGCTTGTTTATTTATTGTGTTGGTATGCCTGCTTGATTGTGTTGGATTATTTAGCCTGCTTGTTTGTTTATTTTTTCTTTTGTTGTTGCTTGCTTCAACAGTGTTTGATTATTCTGCCTGCTCGCTTGTTAATGTTATGTGTTTGTATGCTTGCTCTGATTGTACGTGATTTTGCTGCTAGTGTTGATTGCCTACGTGATTTGCTTGTATCTGATTGTCTGCTTGTGATGTGTGAACGAGATTGTAAAGCGCTTAGAGCTCACTTGAGAATAAGCGCTATATAAATACCCATTATTATTATTATGTATTTTGGTAGGAAAAATGTGTAAAGCATTTCTTTGTGTATGATGTCATTGGTAGGTTTAGTTGTTTGACCTTGACCTTGAAGGTCACCTGAAGGTCAAGGTCATATAAAGGTCAAGGTCAAGCATGTGAGTCGTATGGGCTTTGCCCTTCTTGTTACTCCCTGCAGCCAGTTATTTTCTGGGCGTGCCCAAATACGGAGACCCCTCTTCTGTTTAAAAATATACAATTATTGACTCACATGCGAAGCAAAAGTGAGTCTATGTACTGAGCCGTGTCGTCCGTCCGGGCGTCCGTCCGTCCGGGCGGGCGGGCGTCCGTAAAAAACTTAAACGTTGGATTTTTCTCGGAGACTATTAAGTCTATCAACACCAAATGTGGCATGATGGTGTATGATGACAAGGCCTCAAAAAATATACATAGTGACTTGACCTTGCTTCAAGGTCAAGGTCACAGGAGCCATAAATGTGGTCTCAAAAACAGTCATTTTTCACATTTTCCCAATTTTCTCCCACGTTATTGAGAATGGCGACCTTAGCTACAAGTGGTATATAGGTCAAAGCAAGCCCTATCTTTTGATACCAGTTTGGTTGACCTTGCTTCAAGGTCAAGGTCACAGTAGCTCTTCAAAGTTGGATTGTATACATATTTTGAAGTGACCTTGACCCTGAACTATGGAAGATAACTGTTTCAAACTTAATAATTATGTGGGGCACATGTTATACTTTCATCATGAGACACATTTGTTCACATATCATCAAGGTCAAGGTCACTTTGACCCTTATGAAATGTGACCAAAATGGGGTAGTGAACCACTAAAAGTGACTATATCTCATGGTAGAAAGTGCCAATAAGCACCATTGTGCTTCCTATGTCTTGAATTAACAGCTTTGTGTTGCATGACCTTGGATGACCTTGACCTTGGGTCAAGGTCACATGTATTTTGGTAGGGAAAATGTGTAAAGCATTTCTTCGTGTATGATGTCATTGGTAGGTTTAGTTGTTTGACCTTGACCTTGAAGGTCACCTGAAGGTCAAGGTCATATAAAGGTCAAGGTCAAGCATGTGAGTCGTATGGGCTTTGCCCTTCTTGTTTTATTATTTGCTATAGAGGCAACATTTTTGGAGGAAAGATGGAAAATTGAATGCTCTCTCTGATAGACCCACTGAAATTTATGTCATGCAATGCAATATGATAAGAAAAAAAACTGAGACAACACAAATAAAAAAACGTGTCGAGTGCCACTGACTTACTCGAGAATAAATTCCCGCATCGCTTCCTTTCTTCGCCCTCACTTGACCAGCGTAGCGATTCGTTTCGTCGACCATCAAGTCAACGACTTTATTAGTTGAAATAGAGATGAAAAGCATTCGATTTAGATACCTCATCGGGCACATGTTGAGGAGTCCATGCGCGAATTTAGAGCAAATTTAGAAGTTACCGATCGAGGTAGACACGCTGCTGCGCGATTTCGATTGCACACGTTGGCCCAGAAATGGCTGAGCTCGATCCTGATGAAGAGCGAATCTTTGAAATATTGTTCGATTCTGACTCGGAAGAAGAATTCCATGGCTTCACAGAGGAAGATTTGGTCGAGTTTGCCACAGCAACCATGAGTGGTCATACGCAGACGGAATCTTGGACTGGGCTGGTTCAACTTCGATTTCGTCAGCAGTCACTCAGTCACTGTCAGTCTGTGGCAAACTCGAAGAAATCTTCCTCTGTGAAGCCATGGAATTCTTCTTCCAAGTCAGAATCGAACAATATTTCAAAGATTCGCTCTTCATCAGGATCAAGCTCAGCCATTTCTGGGCCAGCGTGCGCAGTCGAAATTGCGCAGCAGCGTGTCTACCTCGATCGGTAACTTCAAAATTCGCTCTAAATTCGCGCACTTGCAGTGAAAAAATATGGCGACTGTTATTAGGTACACCAAAGTGATTTTTGAAGTTTGGATATTAATGTTTATGTTATTATTTCCTGACAGATCTTTTTATTCTGATTCCAATGGTACCAAAATCATTTGTGTAGGTCAATTAGAACCAAAGTTATGATTTTTGACTCACATGCGAAGCAAAAGTGAGTCTATGTACTCAGCCATGTCGTCCGGGCGTCCGGGCGTCTGGGCGTCCGTCCGGGCGTAAAAAACTTAAACGTTGGATTTTTCTCGGAGACTATTAAGTCTATCAACACCAAATGTGGCATGATGGTGTATGATGACAAGGCCTCAAAAAACATACATAGTGACTTGACCTTGCTTCAAGGTCAAGGTCACAGGAGCCATAAATGTGGTCTCAAAAACAGTCATTTTTCACATTTTCCCAATTTTCTCCCACGTTATTGAGAATGGCGACCTTAGCTACAAGTGGTATATAGGTCAAAGCAAGCCCTATCTTTTGATACCAGTTTGGTTGACCTTGCTTCAAGGTCAAGGTCACAGGAGCTCTTCAAAGTTGGATTGTATACATATTTTGAAGTGACCTTGACCCTGAACTATGGAAGATAACTGTTTCAAACTTAATAATTATGTGGGGCACATGTTATACTTTCATCATGAGACACATTTGTTCACATATCATCAAGGTCAAGGTCACTTTGACCCTTATGAAATGTGACCAAAATGGGGTAGTGAACCACTAAAAGTGACTATATCTCATGGTAGAAAGTGCCAATAAGCACCATTGTGCTTCCTATGTCTTGAATTAACAGCTTTGTGTTGCATGACCTTGGATGACCTTGACCTTGGGTCAAGGTCACATGTATTTTGGTAGGAAAAATGTGTAAAGCATTTCTTTGTGTATGATGTCATTGGTAGGTTTAGTTGTTTGACCTTGACCTTGAAGGTCACCTGAAGGTCAAGGTCATATAAAGGTCAAGGTCAAGCATGTGAGTCGTATGGGCTTTGCCCTTCTTGTTTAATCATTTAATTTCGGTACGCGCTTTTTGGCCATTTTACAAATTAACAAATTAGGCAACTTTTAAGGTCAACACTAAAGCAACCAAATGCATGCTTTGTGTCATTTTCACTTTTTTTCCTTTTACTGGAAACATACAACAAGCCTAATTTTTTTTAAAGGGACCTGATGTCAGGAAATGTATGAAATCATCTTTCAAAAACTGGAAAACATGCGATTTGACTAAGGGCTGAACAGATGCACACCAATACGCATAATATGCTACTTTTGCATTTTTCATAACTTATGTTCTACTTCACCTACAAAAATGGTTTTGGTATCAATGGAATCAGCATGAAACACTGAACTTAACTAAAATAATTCAGACTTGAAAAAGTGAAATATGATTTTGTATGTATTACATAATACATTTTCTAATAATGACATAGCGTTACATCATTCCTCACCACAGTAGTTGTTGCCATTCATGTTGGTTTGTTACACAGGGTAATGGCACAGAAAAACAGTTCATTCAATCAGCATTTCCTTGCTCAAAAGTTCTGCTTTGGAAAATCACACACCAATTACATAATACTAATAGCTTGAGCCCGCAGTCTGTCATAAATGTCCGAGATCTGTCTGGCTGCTGGTACACTCCAAATTCTCCCATCATTGCTGTATGGCATGACATCTAGGCCTGCTTTGAAGACAAATGAGGCCTCAACAACAGCCACATCTTCTATATCAGGGTACTTGTAGAGATTTTGTCTGCTGGTTTTCCTCAAAAACTGGACAGTGCCTTCTGTATCACTGAGGACATCAATGACAATGCCGATGTAGTGCATATTGTCATAGTAGACTGCAACCCACTCCCCCTGCCGTCTGAATGCAAAGGGTTCTGATGGGGCCTCTTCCAACTCCTCTTCTTCTTCTAAAGAGTCATTCTCAGACTGCGCCTCTTCTTCGCACAGCCTTGGTCTCTTTTTCAAAGGAGATCGCACTTCAGATTCTGCTGAAATGTCCGTGTCTTCCCCGCCTAGGAACTGTTTGAGCGTCTCGGTCAGAAAGTCTATGTTGCCTGTCAATCGAGAGGCAAATTTTTCGAAGGTCACATGACCATTAAAAAGTGGCCTTTTTGCATCATAGACACGCAATAACTGAGTAGACAGTTGCTCAAACACTAATACAACCTATTCCCTACATAATCAATGCAAAGTTAAGTTCCATACTGAAGAAAAGTTAATTTACAAGCGAAGTTTCCTGCGCTACCCAATCTCGTTTTGCGTCGATCTCTCGCAGAGGCAAATTTTTCGAAGGTCACGTGACCATCAAAAAGTGGCCTTTTTGCATCATAGACACGCAATAACTGAGTAGACAGTTGCTCAAACACTAATACAACCTATTCCCTACATAATCAATGCAAAGTTAAGTTTCATACTGAAGAAAAGTTAATTTACAAGCGAAGTTTCCTGCGCTACCCAATCTCGTTTTGCGTCGATCTCTTCAGGTAGACAACTACCACTTTCGAGCACAAAATACACCAACAAAGTGTTTGTTTTTTGAGAAAAAAGCAGCACAAACAAACACAACATAGGTTCAGTCTTATCAACAAGCATCTCCCACGTGAATGGAGATGAACAACTCGACGGATCGCTGCATTGTTGTTGCGTCGCGTCACGCTCGGACACTTCGCCACAGCCGGCCATTGTTGTCACTCGCCCGAGGTAAAAACTTCCACACCTCAAATTTTTGGTTGTAATTCGCGTCGCGTGAATGTTGAAACAAGCTAAACTAACTTGACATTTTTGAAGACAAAGTTGCGATCTTTCACATGGTGGGCTTCCTGAGATTTTATTTCAAACCTTTCAAGTAGAAAAGGCCAGTAGTAGTTTTCATTCACAGATTTCGGTTGTAAAGCGCGCGAGTTTCAATGAATGAAAAATACGGAAACGAGGCTCACAACTTCCTCTTTCATTCATTGGTGGTTATTTTTAGGTGCAATGCTTTCACTCAATGCGATTTGAAGCGAAAAGAAGCTTACCATCGGAAAATGGACTGGCCCAAGCCCGGCAGCCATTCTCGCAGCGACGCACACATCACTTTTTCAAACTACGATTTCCCCAATTTGTTGAGCTATCAAACTAAAAAATAATGTAACAGAGTAAAAGAGAGAAGAATAAACTTTCATCCAGTATAAATTTTATTTCATACATCGCCATACACACAGAGAGATGAAAGGAGAAACATAGGGTAAAATTGGGGAAATTCCACCCAGCGGACAGCCAATTGGCTCACTTTGGTATTGCTACTGTTATTATGAAAGCAAGGCTCCTCTGCGCAGTCTCCATGCGTAGAGAGCTCTCACAATCCCAAGATTCATAGCAAACGGCGCCAGATTCAAACATGCCTATCCGTCTGTCGACTGTAACCGCTGACGGCTGTGAGGAGAGGTAACAACGTCGGCAGTTATGACCGCCGACGGCGCGCAGAGGGTTAATTGAAAACCATGTGAGCAACATACAGTTGATTTGCATGCGGAGCATTGAACTTGCCTATACCTAAAGGTCTTAAATGTGTTGGAAAGCCTCTATACAGAGTTCATATGTAACTTTGTCCTGGTCCACTCAGCATCTGTGCAGATGAGGACACGCGAGCGCTCTTCCCGAAGAGGGTCCCCACATTCAGGGCGTCACTACAACGACTACGACCGAAGGGGAGGAGGAGGCAGTGAACGCAGGACCTACAGATCTCGCAGCAAATCCCCAAGGTAATCATCATTGTTGGCTCTGGAAAATGAAACGGATGTTGTTAACTGCTGCTTCTGAAACTAACATGGAAGTAAATACAGCAATAGTTCAAAGATGCAGTGAGAGTTGCATAAGAATTAATGGGAAAAGAATATGATCAATTGGAAATGATGACCACCCTGCTATATAGTTCTGTTTGCTTTGTCCTAGCTAAATGAGTATGAAAGCGCTTAGTGGGATGGAATTCTTGTTTCAATTTCAGGCGGTCCCGGAGCCGGTCTCTCAAGCGCTACAGGTATGCAGAACAGAGAGTTGGAATCTTCAGACAGTTGAAATGGAGGATATTCACATATTTGTGTGCATTCATCATAACACTTAAAAGCTTGTGAAGTCAGCCTACAAGTGTATACTAAGATTAGTTGTCGTGAACCTGCTTGTGAAAATGAGAGGGAATCTTTGTTGAACTGCTCTTCTTCATATGATAGCTAGTTTTTCACAGCTGTCCGGCTTTCTTTTTCGTTGACCCATTTTGGGTAAAGGTGGGTAGTCTGCTGAACTTGTTACACTGATCAGTTTGTAGCATCAGAAAGGGTAACTGCTCACTCATGAGTGCAGACTCATGAGAAAGCCAGGATTATGAGACGCATTTGCAGTGGAAAAAATAAAATCATTCTTGTGCAGGTGTACTCTTTTCAGGTGGTAATTGTAAATGTCTTTCATATTCCCTCAAATTGTAATACAAGGAATGATAGTCAAAATCTTTCTTGTTGGAATCATAGGATCATAGCCAGTAAAATGTGTGGAGATGTAGGATGAAGATAAAGGCCATGTGCTTAACAGTAACAGTAAATGTGTAAAATGCTAGAGTGCAATATAAGATTGCCTGTCTTTGCTACCATTACTTCGCTGAATCCCTTCCTCAATATCTCTCTAAACCCATGCGCACCTACTCACCCGCTAGACAGCTACGCTCCTCCGTAGACACAAGAATCCTCAGGTTCCCGGAGGACCCTCCAGTTAAAACAAAATTTGGTGAACGCTCTTTCTTTTATCAGGCTCCCTCTATCTGGAATGACCTCCCCGCCTCTGTTCGTCACTCTACATCTCCCTCGACCTTTCGCTCTGCTCTCAAAACTCGCCTCTTCTTGAAATTGTTCCCGAATCCTGTCTAAGTTTCTTCATCTTCCTCCCCTCACTGTTCTCTTTGTACTAGCTTGCCTAAGCCCCCTACCACCCTCCTGTGTCTCCTCCCCCTCTCCCCAGTTTCATGGTTAAGCGGTGTCGCTGTACATCAGTTTGTCAAATGCCTGAAGTGAATGTCTGACTCCTATGTTATTAAGTTTATTAAGTTACCTTTGATGTGATTTACTGTTATTGATTATTGTAATGGTTGTGTATGTATGCGCCTTGAGCATGTCTTAACTCATGGTAAAGCGCTATATAAATCCACACATTATGTTACATGTGAATATTATTCCATTTTTCTTTAATTATTTTTTCTTGAACCATGATGAGTGGAGCAATTTCAGTCTCTCATCTTCATGTTGACCGCAAAGCAATGGTTTTTGAATAGGTAGGTTGTCATGTATGCACATGAAATGTGAAAATCCTCCATGGAACACCGTTTCGTTTGAATTTAATTGTCAAAGAATCTATACTGTATCTCATGTCGTAGATCTCCCTGGTTTAGTGGTGTCATTTGATACTTTGTTCTGAGGAGTTGGCACATTTACTAACAGTTGTAGCTTATTTTTATATAAAGAAAATATCCCATTTACCAAGAGATTGTCTTCAAATTGACAGGAGATTTTACTAGTTTTTGTTAGCAAGGCAAAAGATAATCATAAGGAGCCTTCCATGTGTGACACAGTGCTTGATCGATTGATCGATTGATCATTCCACCACCAACACAAGGGAGATAAATAGTGAAGACCAGCAGAGCTCTTTGAAATACCATGAAAGAGGAAAATAATGTATATTTTGCTTCCAAGAGGATTGAAATTCAGTCCTTGCTTGCGCTTACAGATCTAATGCAGTGAGAAGAATAGATGTCCCAGCTTCCCCTGTATGAGGGGTGACGTATGAGGGGTGACAGATGAGTTTTGAGCCTCCAAGAAACAAAAGCCCATAGAAATCTGTTCATGCTTTATTCATCAACACAATCTCCCTTGAAGTCCACACACATCCTCCAATGGTTCTGAAGTGCTTGGATGCTGCTAAAGTAGATGTCCTCTGTTTGTGTCTCAAGGTAGGCCTCCACAGCCTCTGACATCATCGGTGGCATAGTTATATCCAGCCAGATTCTTCTTCAGGTTTGGGAAGAGGTGGAAATCAGATGGAGCAAGAATGGGTGTGGAAGGCAAGTGAGGTACGGCTTGGAAGCCAGTCACAAATTTTTGCCATCACCACTGCCGAGGTGTGGGCTGGAGCGTTGTGATGAAACAACACCCTGTCGGTCAGCTTTTCCGGTCTCTCCTTTTTGATGTTCTGGGGCAGTTGTATGAGCAGGTCAGTGTAGTACTGTACTGTAATGGTATGGCCCTTTCTAAGATAATCCACCAGCATCACACCTCGTGGGTCCCAGAAAACTGATGCCATAATCTTGCCAACGGCGTCGCCTTTGCCTTCTTTGGGATGTGAGAATATGTGTGGTTCCTCTGCTTTGACTGCTGTTTGGTCTTTGGCTAGAAGTGATGAACCCAGGACTCATCCATGGTAACAAATCAAGCCAGGAAAGTCTCTGGTTTAGCTTTGAAAAGTTCCAGATTGTTGGTGGACAAGGTGCACTGTGTGCGGTTCTGTTCAGGGGTCCTCCTGTGGGTTCGGGATAAGAATTGACCCACCACATCTCCCTACGCGATTTGCAAGAGGTGAATAACTAGGGACACCATGACTTGATTTGTGTTTACTCTTAACTGTTCTAGTGATTTTCATGCTTACTGGCCTTATATAGCCTTCAAAGGCCGATAGGCTGTAAAACACCATCCATCCATCTGTTCATGGGTCAGGAGTCGTGGCACCGACCAAGCACAACCTTTGGCAAGCTAGATGTGTTCCTCACAATGTCAGCTCTCTCCTTGGACATGCCCAACCTTTCTGCTATGTAACAAGATGACAATCACCTATCCTGAATAACTATCCTGAGGACTAGGTCAAGGTATTCTGGCATGGTCATGGTTGGTCTCCCTGATCTTGGATCATTTTCAACGGTCTCCCTGCCATGCTTGAATTCTCTGAACCAGTGTTTGATTGTGGCATATGAAAGAGCATAGTCCCCCAATGTATTCACCATGTCCGCATGGACCTCAGAGGGAGTCGTGCCTTGTAAATGAGGATATTGATCATGAATCGGGACTCTACTTTCTATAGTTTTCCCTCCATACTGTCCCAGTAGACAACCTTAGGTATATGACCTTTTCACCCTCGAAAAAAGATTTGCATAAATCTTCCCCACCATGGCCACTAGCACAAGCCAATGAAACGGCTCCATCCATCGCGCTATGCTCAGTGAAAGGGAGGCATCCCTGTTTCCTGAGCCTGCACGCAGCCGCCTTGGAGTGGCCATGATACCGTCACTTTTGACGTTTTCGTGGACTACACGGTTGTGCGTCCACTGCTCTCTCAGTTCGGATTCATTCTGGACTGTAAGAAGATTTGCGTCCTCCTCCATTCTTCGGCTAGTCAAGGGAAGTACAAACTCATTTGGCTTTGGCCGTGTTTTTGAATGTTCATTTATGTTGAATTCTTTTCGTTATTAACCCTTACACTGGTGCTAAAACGATGACGTTATGGGCTGCCAGTGGTGCTAAAACACGAGCAAATTGAGCAACACGCACACCTTTCATTAACTTTGAGATTGCTGATGAACCGTTACAGATAGACACATAAAATAAAAACACAAAATGCTTGAAATTGAATGAACAATATTTTGGTGTGCAGTTTATAGTCTTTATTAAAATCCTGATTTTTGGTCAAATTTTAAATGGTAAACATTTGTGTGTTTTTCACTCCTTGAGAAATAAAACAGGTAAATCACTATGCAATAGTGGGTAAATACCCTATAAACCCTACTGGATGTTTGCTTTATCATCTGTGCATACTAATGTATGCACAGATGCACTCTTTAAATGCACTCTTTAAATTACAATGCAAATTCGATGATCCATGTATTAGAGAGGCAAAATGAAGTAATTCTGATTACCTATACTCTTCCATCTTATGCAATATTCCTCATATTATTGCAAATGTAGAAACTGAATAGCATCAATATGTGGATAATTCAGCATGAAAACAGTCTGCAGTAAAGTTTGTCTCCTACATTCATGATTTGATCATTTGTCTGTAATAAAACTGAAAAATTCTACTGATTTTTGTCATTATGAGACACAAGAAGGCATTACACACTACACAAACATTTTCAAAAACTTACCTCAAACCAGCAATACTACAAAAGCATCAAGAAAATTGCTATATACATGAATACCCTTTCATGTAAAAAAACAAAACAAAAAACCACTGGTGAAGGTAGGAGGCACATTCACACACACCAGTGTGCCTTATTGCGGCAAGCAGTCTCATCCAAACCAGTAATCCAGTTGCAGGAAACTTGGAAGTACACCCAATAATCCAATTGCATGAAACTTGAGAATACATGCAGTAATCCAGTTGCAATGAAATTTAAAGTACAACACAGTAATCCAGTTGCATGAAACTTGAAAGTACACATGTCCACCTAGTTCTGCTATCTGGAAGAGTTATCTACATGGCCGTATTTTGAACAACGGATTAGTCTTGTCGTCGAGCACGTTGTCTGCCAAGTGCAGGTGGCTCAGTATTCCTTGGAAACGTGTGAGCGACATTGTCTGACCAAAAAACAGAGTGGCATCGACTTCATCTGTGCTCCAATATGCTGGGATGAACGATTTCACAACGATACCCATGAGGATCACGAGAGCAAGGAATGTTTACATTTCGTCACAGCTGACAGGCGACCAGCGTAACAATCGCGAATGAGGAGACGGCTCGTTGCTTTCCAGTTAGTTTCCTCTCAGCATACAAGTTTGTTTTCTCCACAAGCAAATCAAAAACTGTATCGTCCAGGAATAGATTGAAAAAGTCAATTGGCTCAGCGTCAAGAGTTGATCTCCGCGAGGAGTTTCAACTCACCGGTGAATGGCGCGATTAGCGGCTCATCAACTGTTCGCATCCACCCCTCTTCTCCTACCTCTCGATCACTCGCAGCTTGAGAGATCGGCATTCTAGAACTAATTACAGCTTGCCTGATTATTTCATCCAAAGTTTCCTCATCATCTTCATCTTCGGCAGCTGAAGGATTAAAATCTTTGAACAGATTTCGCGATCGCGACATGCTGACTCGAGCGTCCGCTTCAATTCGTACAGGATAGACAATAATTTCTACTATAACGCACATAAAACCACCCCGATTGTTGATTGGCCAAGCTGTAGACTGTAGAGAAACCTCTTCTGCATGAACTGGAGTCAGTAAACGTAGAGTTATATGATAGGCTTGTACTTGGAGAGAGCCAGAACGCACGTGGTGTCAGAAACGACATATGCCGCGCTAACCAGTGGCGGACCACAAAGGCGAGCGTGGCAAATGCCGCGCTTACCAGGATAAGGGTTAATTACCGTTCTTGCCCGGTACCGTTCAGTGTACGGTCTGGTTCGGTTTGATGTTCGCTGGCCACTGTAGCTAGAATTTTCTGGCTATGGTGGTAGGCTTCTCTTCTTCACTTGTGTCGCTCTTTGGCTCCTGTTGCAGCGCGCTACGCGACTCTGAGTGCAGTTGGTGTTCGTCTATTACACCAACACGTGATTCGCCATTCGGATAGTCAAGGGACGTACAAACCCATTTGGCTTTGGCCGTGTTTTGAATATTCATTTATGTTGAATTCATTTCGTTATTACTTGACCAGTTCCGTTCAGTGTACGGTCTGGTTCGGTTTTTGTGTTCGCTGGCCACTGTTGCTAGAATTTTCTAGCTATGGTGGTAGGCTTCTCTTCTACAATTGTGTTGCTCTTTGGCTCCTGTTGCAGCACGCTACGCGACTCTGAGTGCAGTCGGTGTTCGTCTATTACACAGACACGTGTTTCGCCATTGTCCGCCATTTTGTTCCGCCATATTGTATACATGGTGTCTCGTCCCCCTGCCTCGATAATGTGCGCAAGGAAGGCTCTGCTTCTAAGACCAAGAGCACTACTTCTGTGCCTCCTTCCTCATGTTATGTCGGGAGTTGCGGTCTAGGTCGAGAAGTCTCGACCGGCCGCTCAGTCAGCGGTTAAGGCGGACGCTGCGTCGGCGGAGATTTTCTTCACTTGACTCTCCTTCCTTTCCGGGCTCGCTGTCTCCGGGAAACGGCCATGGGTTTGGTTTGCAAACCTACCCTGGCCCCCAAGCAGCTGCTGCGTGTTTGATCCTTTTGTCTGCGACTGTCTTTCTTTCAGCTTTTCTCTTTCCTGTTCGGCGGCAGATTGTACAGGCAGAGCGTTGCAATTGAACGCTCGGAGGCGTTGCCCGTGCCGGCTGGTCTGCATGCTGCCTTGGATCCCTGGCGATCAGTCGATCGACCAGTAGATCGTTCCGACAGGAGTCACGATACATCAGCATGCTGTCTTGGATCCCTGGCGATCAGCCGATCGACCAGTAGATCGTTCCGACAGGAGTCTCGATACAGGCAGAGCGTTGCGATCGCACGCACGGAGGTGATGCCCGTGCGGTTCGATCAGCATGCTGCCTTGGATCCCTGGCGATCGGCCGATCAACCAGTAGATCGTTCGACAGGAGTCACGATACAGGCAGAACGTTGCTATCGACGCATGGAGGCGATGCCCGTGCGGTCTGATCAACATACTGCCTTGGATCCCTGGGGATCAGCCGATCTACCAGTAGATCGTTCCGACAGGAGTCACGATACAGGCAGAGCGTTGCAATCGACAGCACGGAAGCAATTCCCTTGCGGATCGATCAGCTTGCTGCCTTGGATCCCTGGCGATCGGCCGATCGACCAGTAGATCGTGTCCGATCAGAGTCTCAATTCAGGCAGAATGCTGCTATCGACCACACGGAGGCGATGCCCGCCCGGTCCGATCAGCATGCTGCCTTGAATTCCCGGCGATCGCCTGATCAATTGATCATCGGCTGATCAACTGATAGATCGTGATCATTCCGGCCAGGATTCATGACACAGGGGGAGCGTTTGCTAACGACCGCACGGAATGCCCGACCGATTGGGTCAGCATGCTGCCTCTGGTCTCTGGGTATCAGCTGCTCGATTGACGATCGTGTTCTTTCTTTCGAGTCTGATTCTCCAGATCGTCCCTACGTGGATCGCTTTTCAGGTGGAGCGTTGCCTCCGACCGCACAGAGACAATGACCGTGCTATTCGGTCGGCTTGCTGCCTTGGACTCTTGCAGGTCAGCTGATCGACCAGTAGATCGTGGCGGTCCGGAGTCACTTTCCAGGCAGGGCGTTGCTGACGACCGCACTGAGTCTTTCCTTTGCGGTCCGATCAGCATGCTACTTTGATTTCCTGGCGATCGCCTGATCAATGCTAGATCGTGATCATTCCGGCCGGGAATCACGGCACATTCGACCTGTAGATCGTGACGGCAAGAGTCACTCTACATGCAGGCTTGCTTTCAGAGGCGTGGCCCGTGCGGGCCGATCAGCATGCTGCCTTGGATTCCTGGGTAGTTCGTGACGTTCAGGAGTCTCTTTACAGGCATCAGCGTGTTGCTTTGTTTTCCCGGTGATTGCCTGATCAGTCGCTAGATGTGATCATTCCAGCCGGGAATCTCGACTCAGGCGGAGCATTGCTGACGACCGCACGGATTTGCCCGGGCGGTTTGGTCCGCATGCTGCCTCAGGTCTCTGGGGATCGATTGATCGATTACAGATCGTGTTCTTTCCTTCGAGTCTGTTTTCTCGAGGTCGTCCCTGCCGGGAATCGCGTTACAGCTAGAACGTTGCTGACGGCGCGCAGCAATTTTTCTTTTGCGAACCGATCTCCATTCTGCGTTGTTTCCCGGTGATCGCCTGATCGATCGACAGATCGTGTTCTTTTCTTCAAGTCTGGTTCTCCAGGTCGGCCCTACCAGGAATCACGGCTCAGGCAGAGCATTGTGACCAACCGGCCGGGTCAAAATCCGCGGCGGTTCGGTCAGCTTCCAGTCTTTTTTCTCCGACGGTCAGCTGACCACTCGGATGATCGTGAATTTTCTGTGGATCTGCTCCTCTCGGTCGGTTACTCACCGAGTTGCTTCCGTTCGGACATTGCGGTCTTAGCGTCGTACAATCAAGTGTCCTGGTTGTGCAGTGGGGTTTTCTGACAGGATACGATTCGCAAGACTTCTGGCTCTGCGATTTTTCTTTCGGCCTCCAGAACCTTCCCTTTCCTCTGTCGACGGATCATTCGCCTTGGGTGGCGTTCGACCCTCCTCGTGTTCTGCCGCGTGGACTTCGTTCCAAGCCAACACGGGCAGACACTCAACAGGCTTTTGCCGATTGGCGTCGGCAAGCCCGCGTCAGCGCGATTCAGAGGGTAGTGCGGGATGGGTATAACCTCCCGTTCACGACCCTCCCGCGTCTGTCTCTTGCTTTTCCTACACCCTTTACCCCATTAAAGGTACCGGTTTTAAAAGCTGGGTTGCTTCTCTTATGCACAACGAGTTGTTCAGGAGATGTCACATGGTTCGGACGGGTTGCAATCCTTGACCGCTCTGCTCTCTCACTTACAGGTGTGGAGAGCGCTCCCTCCCGTATTCTGCTTTCCCTCCCACTCGCCTTCTTCTGAAGGTGTTTGCTAGGGTAGCCTGGAGCATCCTCGGATGATTTGGTCACCCTTCTGGACGGGAGTTTCATGGTTCCATGCTCTGCTAGCTCTGGCAGATGGGGACTGCATCGATCTCCATCTCTCTGAGTACACTCTTGTGCCCTTACTTGGGAAGTGGCCATCCGAACGTTTCACTTGATGAAACTATCTGCTTGGCTTCTACCCACAGTTTGCAGACACAGGTCTTTTTCAAACTCGTTCACTGTACCACACCTTCCTCTGTAGTTTCCGCTCGGCGGTTACGAACACGATCACGGCCACGCGTGGCATTGTCGTGTCTTGTTTGTCAGAGGATCCCACCATTACACAGGTTGTGGATGGGATTCTAATGGTTTCCGCATCGTCAGATTTCTTCCCCGCTGTGGAATGTTTTCTGAATTTGAGTTTCTCTCTAGTGCGGAGTTCGAACCCATGGAGTCTTGTCCCTCAAGCGTATCACTCAAGACGGTCTTTTTAATCATGCTTGCTTGTGCGCGTCGCATCACTGACATTCACTCTCTGCGTGTTCTCTCTTCAAACATTGAGTTATCCACAGGGATTCATCGTGATTTCTCTCTCTCCTTTCGGAGTTTGTTGCAAGAATCCAAATCCTCTGTCCGTCTGCCAGAGTATGGTGCTTAGAGACTCTCTTGTATCACCGATGCTGACTGTGTCAACTGTCCGGGGCGTGCACTGGTGTTTCTGGCTGAACTCAGTAACGTCGTTTCTCTGATGTAGACTGTTTTCTCCCATTAGAACTTGGTCATGGCGAGGTATCTCAGACATCAGTTTCCTGCTGGATTCGTCTTTTGATCTCAAACGGGTATTCGAATGCACTGCTCGTCCCTCCGGTTCGTGCGTCCAGGACTCGTGTTCGCAAGGTTGCTACCTCGGTGGATTTGCCAAGAATGTCTCGCTGTCTCATCTGCTGCGTGCGGCATTCTGGCGCTGTGACTGCATCTTCACGCTTCACTACCTGCGTGCGAGTCTGTCGTCTTGATGACGCCTTTGGCATCAACCCGCTAGTCCTGGCGGGTTCAGCTGTTCGCCTTTGAATGGTGAGTGGTCTACCGCTCTTCCTTCGGAGATGCACAACCCGCCTCCCTTCTTGGGTAATCTACCTAAGGTTGTCTACTGGGACGGTATGGAGAGAAAACTTTAAGAAATTTAAACTAATTTATATGTTTTCCTGACATACTTACCAGTAGACAACATAATTTTCCACCCACCTCCCCATTTTTGTGCATCTTCGCACGAGTTTTCTTGGCGTTGGGTCAAAAGTGACGGTATCATGGCCACTCCAAGGTGGCTGCGCGCAGGCTCAGGAAACAGGGAGAGTTGCCTTCCTTTCACTGAGCATAGCGCGATGGATGGAGCCGTTTCATTGGCTTGTGCTAGTGGCCATGGTGGGGAAGATTTATGCAAATCTTTTTTCGAGGGTGAAAAGGTCATATACCTAAGGATGTCTACTGATAAGTATGTCAGGAAAACATAGAAATTATTTTAAATTTCTTAAATTTTCTCAAAACCTGTCCAATGTGAACTTGTCAAAAGAAAATGGGAAGTGTTAGGATCAAGAAACTATCTGCGAGGTAAGGAAGTCTGATGGATTACATAGAAATTTTTTTATTGATATAATGCAAGGTTGTCTGTGTAAGGCTCAAAACTCATCAGTTGCCCTCGTAGCCAGTTATCAGGGAGACATTAATGTGTAACCCAAATGATTGTAGTAATTTCAATAGCAGTTATATTTATTACAATGGGTCAGTTTGTTTCCTTGTGTTGCATTATTTACCTGTGGATTTGTATGCTTCTTAATGTGAGTGATGAACCTGTTTTTTTTTTGAACTAATTTGCACGCTTTTTAGGTCTTACAGCCGCTCTGCCAGCCACACCCCTCCTCACCGCGACAACATGTCGCCCCCAAGACGTACCCGCAGCCGCACCCCTGATGATGAGTAGACTCCTGGAACATCAACATTGCTCATGGACATTGACCATCCTGGACATTTCATTGGAGATTTACCATGATCTGTCAGTGCCCTATCGTATCTGTAACTGGGCCATCATGTTACATTTTAGTTGGGGCACTTGAGGCAGACAATGCATTTTTATTTTCATTTAGCCATGCATCAATAAAGTTCATCATTTGTGTCAGAAGTGACCGGGCCATCATGTTACATTTTAGTCGGGGCACTTGAGGCATACAATGCATTTTTTACTTTCATTTTAGCCATGCATCAATAAAGTTCATCATTAGTGTTACAAGTGTTGTTTTGCGTCTTGTTTCCTGTTTTCTTGGCAAATGTGGAGTTTGAATGATTGATAGCAAGGACAGACTGAAGTACTGCAGTATGGAGACCAACAGATGACTGGATAAACACTGGCAAGAAACACTGAGCTTGGATAGACCTGTGCATCTCTCGCGCTGTAATTGTCAGCTTGGCGGGAAAGAAGTCATGTTCATGGTCCTATGGAGTTGTGATTTGCCCGATTGAAGCCTGAAAAAAACATGGCTCACTTGTGCTGTATGCTGTTAGAACATGCCTCTGCAACAACCTGGAACTTTTGATTCTGCACACTCGGGATAGTAACTGCCAGGATCACGTCACGACTGGATTACTGCAATTCAGTCCTGGTGGGTCTTCCGGCAGAACAACTAAACCGTCTGCAATGAGTTCAAAACAGTGTAGCACATCTGGTTCTTATGAAGGGCAAGCGCGATCGTGTGACACCCCTCCTGAAACATCTACACTGGCTTCCCATTAATTTCCGCTGCCAGTACAAAAGTGCTGTTTTGGCGTACCATCATTTTGATTCAACCCTTCCGGCATATCTTTGTACCTATCACCCTTCCCCTTCTCTCCGCTCAAGTGAAAAGCTGAAAATTCCAAAGCGTAGTACCAAGTCTTTTGGAGAGCGTAGTTTCCAGTTGCATTGCCCCTAGTGTCTGGAATTCCCTGCTGGCTGGCCTACGTGATGCACCAACTATGACTATTTTAAAATCTCAGTTAAAACCCTATGTTTCGTCTTGCTTTTCTGTAACCTCCTAGTTTTTGACTCACATGCGAAGCAAAAGTGAGTCTATGTACTGAGCCGTGTCGTCCGTCCGGGCGTCCGTCCGGGCGTCCGGGCGTCCGTAAAAAACTTAAACGTTGGATTTTTCTCGGAGACTATTAAGTCTATCAACACCAAATGTGGCATGATGGTGTATGATGACAAGGCCTCAAAAAACATACATAGTGACTTGACCTTGCTTCAAGGTCACAGGAGCCATAAATGTGGTCTCAAAAACAGTCATTTTTCACATTTTCCCAATTTTCTCCCACGTTATTGAGAATGGCGACCTTAGCTACAAGTGGTATATAGGTCAAAGCAAGCCCTATCTTTTGATACCAGTTTGGTTGACCTTGCTTCAAGGTCAAGGTCACAGGAGCTCTTCAAAGTTGGATTGTATACATATTTTGAAGTGACCTTGACCCTGAACTATGGAAGATAACTGTTTCAAACTTAATAATTATGTGGGGCACATGTTATACTTTCATCATGAGACACATTTGGTCACATATCATCAAGGTCAAGGTCACTTTGACCCTTATGAAATGTGACCAAAATGGGGTAGTGAACCACTAAAAGTGACTATATCTCATGGTAGAAAGTGCCAATAAGCACCATTGTGCTTCCTATGTCTTGAATTAACAGCTTTGTGTTGCATGACCTTGGATGACCTTGACCTTGGGTCAAGGTCACACGTATTTTGGTAGGAAAAATGTGTAAAGCATTTCTTAGTGTATGATGTCATTGGTAGGTTTAGTTGTTTGACCTTGACCTTGAAGGTCACCTGAAGGTCAAGGTCATATAAAGGTCAAGGTCAAGCATGTGAGTCGTATGGGCTTTGCCCTTCTTGTTTTTCAAGTCCTGGTATGATAGTCGTACAAGTGTTGTGTTATGTAGTATGACTAACGAGTAACTGTGTGTAAATGTGGGCTATGCCCGTGCATTGAGTTCTTGCAAGAAATGCACTTTATTAATGCTTTTTTTATTTAAATTTTAAAAAAAATTATTATTATTATTATTATTATTATTATGTTTGCTTCTGACAACATGGAATTCTGCTGTTTCCTTTAGTTCCTCTGAAGGGACTAGAAATGCTGGTTCAGGATGGATGAATGGAGCTTATGGGCCTGTCAGCCTTGTAGGCTCTATTAGGCCTCATAGACAAACTTGAACCAATGTATAAAAAAACTTGGTGACAACGGATTCCAGTACAATTTACTTAGTAGTTACATTGAACATACTCTGAACTCTGGTGTTGCACAGGATACATTCAAAGTCTGGATCAGAGGCGGTTTTCACTGGACTAGGATACTCTAGCCAAGGCAATCAAAAAGGTATTTCCTGTCTTTAAATAATGAAATGATTACTGAAACTGTATAGGTAGCAACATTTGGATAAAATAGCAGGTAATGTATGGCTTTTGAAACTGATTTGTTACAAGAACTGACTGATTAGACGTTGCAATGACTGCAGTGATATTTTGTTGTTGGTTTTTTGTAGCCTAAAGTGGACCTGGCTTTGTAATTCACTTTGATTAGACCCATACTTGCTGCCCTCCAAAGACATTTTACTAATATTTCTCTTAAATATTAGGGACTACATTATCTAAGAAAACCATTTTTGACTCACATGTGAAGCAAAAGTGAGTCTATGTACTCACCTGTTTCGTCCGAAAACTTTAACGTTGGATTTTTCTCGGAGACTATTAAGTCTATCAATACCAAATGTCGCATGATGGTGTATGATGACAAGGCCTCAAAAAGCATACATAGTGACTTGACCTTGCTTCAAGGTCAAGGTCGCAGGGGCCATAAATGTTGTCTAAAAAACAGCCATTTTTCACATTTTCTCAATTTTCTCTGAAGTTTTTGAGATTGGATACCTCACCTATGTATGGTATATAGGGCAAAGTAAGCCGTATCTTTTGATACCAGTTTGGTTGACCTTGCTTCGGTCAAGGTCACAGGAGCTCTTCAAAGTTGGATTGTATACATATTTTGAAGTGAACTATGGAAGATAACTGTTTCAAACTTAATAATTATGTGGGGCACATGTTATACTTTCATCATGAGACACATTTGGTCACATATCAAGGTCAAGGTCACTTTGACCCTTATGAAATGTGACCAAAATGGGGTAGTGAACCACTAAAAGTGACCATATCTCATGGTAGAAAGTGCCAATAAACACCATTGTGCTTCCTATGTCTTGAATTAACAATGAAGGTCACCTGAAGATCAAGGTCATGTAAAGGTCAAGGTCAAGCATGTGAGTCGTATGGGCTTTGCCCTTCTTGTTTAAAAGTCTATAATAATTTTTAAAATGTATTTTCTAATATTCAAGATCTCAATATTTCTGCCCCCTGAGGCTTAAAACAATATAAAAAATTGATTTACTTTAAGCCTCTCTTCAAAATGGCCAGTCTTAGCACTAGTTAGCCTTGAATAGTCATCAAATCAAATCTCTAAAGACAAGCATATTTTAGTCCTGGGAAACCTGCCTCGAGTTACATTTTATTTATGCAGGCATACTACTACTAACTAGTAACCTTGAAGTTTGATGTACTGCACTGTGGGCTGTGCATAAGTAATGCATTAAGTTATGTATGGTAACTTTCAATGACATTTTAATTTTCTTTCTCATGCACACACATTCACACACACCAAAGTTGATATTTACTAGGAGTGGGACACCGAGTAAAAAAGAGCAGGGTGGGAAGGGGCATGCATTGGTGACAATTTACCGTGCTAGACTTATTTGATGGAGCTTTATACTGAAAGCATTGCTGCATTCCACAAATACCCATCTGCACATGGAATCCTAATACTAACTTGACAGATGGGAGGTTCTTTAGAACACAGCCATTCAAAATCTATTGGACAAGTTACAATCAAAGTGGGCATTGCTGGCATGATGAGACCCACTCAAGACCTTGTATCATCCTTGCTCAGATGTAACTGCAGACATGCCATATGTTTTCCTGTTGTTTCTGCTAAATGGGATGTGTGGCCTGGCTGCCTGGACATGCAAGACACAATGGACACAAGGTTAGTGCACTTTGCATTGGGTGTGTTCAGTGAGGCAACTTTCATGTAAAAGCCATGGATGGGTTGGTAATAAGAAGAGACCATCCATGGGCGTCTTTTTTATGCGAAGGGCGCGTTTGTTTCGCCCAAAATCTCGAGATTCTCCCTGAATGGCTAGTCGAGGGCGAGTGAGACACTCCTACAGACGGCAGACGGGGTTCTTGTCCAAAGAGCAGGAATAGGGGAGAGAACCCCGTGGACTCACGCTTGCACCAAATCCGGGAGATGTTTTGGCCACTTCCTCTTTTGCTCTTGGTCTAGCGATCGGAGCAAGCCATGCAAGGTGCGGTTAAACCTCTCACACTTCAGGATGGTATGGGGTGTTATGTGACTTGGTGATGCCGTAAGTGATTCAGAGTCACGGCCTTGGTCGCTGTGTTTCTGCTCTGGAACACCAAACCGATGGAACCAGTCTTTCACAAGAATCTTCACCATAGTATGCGCCTCTTGGTTGCGGGTGGGAATGGCCTGGGTGAATTTGCTGAAAACATCGGTCATCACCAGGACGTTTTCTTGGCCGTCACTTGCTGTCACCATCTTGGTGAAATCGATGGCCAGGATCTGAAGGGGGCGACTAGCTAGGACCGGGGTGGAGGTAGTCTTCACAGGGGACGGGCGTCCCAGCACACAGCGATTGCACTTGGCGATGTAATTACGGACGTCTTCGAACATTCCCGGCCAGTATGCACGTGGTCGCAGCAGCTGCATCGTGCGCTCAAAACCTTGGTGGCCCATGCTGTCGTGAACTGCAACCAGGACATCTGGGCGCATAGAACTGGGCAGAACCAGTTGTTCCCAGGAGCCATGAATTGGATCATTCACGCGGCGGTACAGCACTCCATCCTTGCAGGAGAGCCGCCGATGTTGCTTCAAAAGGATACGCAGCTGTTGATCCTCTCCAGGCGATGGCTTGTTTGGCCAAAACGCCAGGACAGGCTGGATGGTGGGGTCTTGTTGCTGCTTTTGACGGATTTCTTCAGCCGATTGTGTGGAGATGATAGCATCATGGTCCTCCCTGCAGTCGCTCTTGGCAGAAGAGGATTGTCTAGTATGCTGGGGTGGTGATTCGGCGGACTGGCACTCACAAGCAATGGATTGCTCGACTGCCTCTGCAACTTCTGGGGGCATAACGGTCGCTGTGGGCAGTCATGAGAGGGCGTCAGCTGGGTTAGTTGTTCCTGGACGGTACTTTACATCGAACTGGAACTGCGCAAGCTGAGCTGCCCATCGCTGTTCCAATGCTCCCATCTTAGCAGTCCGGAAGTGAACAAGAGGGTTGTTGTCTGTCCAGACCACAAAGTGGGCACCTATGAGATGGTCCCGGAATTGTTCTGTGATGGCCCATTTCATGGCGAGGAATTCCAACTTGAGGCTGCTGTAAGAAGCTGTGTTCTTCTCAGTTGGACGGAGTCGGCGGCTGGCATAGGCAATGACGCGATGTTTCCCGTCCTGCTCTTGGGACATGATGGTGCTCAGCCCGTCGTGACTGGCGTCAGTCTCCAGAATGAAAGGCAGGGTAAAGTTGGCATAGCCCAATACCAGTGCGGTTGTCAGGGCTGTCTTCAGCTCGTCGAAGGCGGTTTGATGCTTTGATGTTCACAGCTTCTGGATGTCTGCGATCTTCCTCCCAGCTGCTTTGCTGCCTTCTGCCACCAAATCATAAAGTGGGCCAGCGATCTGGGAGAAACCCTTGATGAATCTGCGGTAGTAGCCGGCAAACTCAAGAAACCTGCGAAGGTTGGTCGTTGTGGTGGGAACAGGCCAGTTCCTCACTACGTCCACTTTCCCTTGCTCAAAGCTGACTCCTTCAGCTGAGATGGTGTGACCGAGATACGTCCCTTCTCGCCACAAGAACTGGCATTTCTCCAGGCGAAGTTTCAGGCCAACTTGAGAGATTCTACTGAGCAGCTGATCTAGATGGGCTAAGTGTTCTTCAAAAGTCTTGGAATAAACCAAGACATCGTCCAGGTAGACCAGCAGGAATGAAAATATAAAATCACTCATTGTAGTCTGCATCAAGGGCTGGAAAGTGGCGGGGGCCGACATGAGTCCCATTAGCATCCGGGTGTACGAACGCCGTTTTCTGTTGGTCTGCAGGATCCATTGCGATCTGATGATACCCGCTGAGGAGATCTAATGTGCTGAAGTACTGGGCCCCAACCAGAGGGTCGAAAGATTCCTGTACTCTTGGTAGTGAGTATGCATCGCCGACAGTTTTGGCGTTGAGTCGGCGGTAGTCGATGCAAAGTATTAGATGTCACCCGACTTCTTTCAAACGAGGACCACTGGTGCAGCATAGAGGCTATGACTTTACTTGATTACACCTTGCTCCAACAGGCCTCTAAGATGCTTCTGAACGTCCTGGAGAAGATAAGGTGCGATGCGTCTGTAGGGTTGAGCCACAGGCACATCATCAGTTGTCTTGAGTTTGTGCATAACAATGTCTGTGTACCCCAGGTCTGTGGGGCTCTGTGCGAAGGATGTGGCATTTCTCAAGAGGACCTGGTGTAATTGTTCTCTCTGTCGTGCCGTGCCGTCATATTTCAGACAGGGAATGGTTTTTGTCTGGGTCGGTGTTGCAGGTACTGCTCCCTCCGTCAATGTTTCCATGACCATTTCATCGATGGTGGCTGTGAAGGTCACTTCTGGTCCCACATAGTCAGCAATGTGAAGCTCGGCCACAGGTGTTCTCCTACATATAGTGTAATTCCTGTCACTGAGGTTGACAAGACGGAGAAAACGCTGTGTTGGTTCTGCGCTGACAAATGTAGGTATCAGGAGATTTCCCGGTAGTGGTTGTTGCAGAGGTGTTGCCAAAAGAGGCCTCAATGGTCGCTGGGTGGAAGTAACCTTCACTGTGATTAAGGTGCGGGCCGGAACAAAAGTTGTAGAGGCTACCTTGGCGCAGCCCCTGATGCCATCATCCTGACGAACCTCATGAATCGCGGCTTGCAGACTTTGGTGAAGACAGTTGGGATTGGAGGACATGCAGTCGCCCAAGACATTCATACCCACGAGAGCTGGCAGGCGTCGTTTCCTTTCTTGCATGCTGGGGTCTGAAGGGTCGTGGACGACGAGAACTGGTGTGTTGGGACATGTTTGGCCAAAGATCTCTAGGTCCGTGACCAGGAGGCCGGAGTATGGGATTTCAGCACCGTTTGCAGCCCGAGGTCTCAGGTGTGATGACTGTAGTCTCGCATCACAGAGGTGCTTCATTGCCCAGGAGTGCGCCATGGTCGTGACCTCGCTCCCGGTGTCCAGCAGTGCCTGTACTTCCACACCGTTTATATGGATGGTAGTCACGGGACATTTTTCCATCAGTTCTCTCAAGCTCCGTTCCCCCGTCGTCTGCCTGCTGACAACGGGGAAATCTAGTTTTCCTGCTGCTGTCGTGGTTGTGAGTCGAGAGACGGACGCTGTTGCTCGTCTCTTTGTCGCTTGCGACAATCCACCCGTCTGTGGCCAATCATGTCACAGTACCAGCAGCGCATCGGTCTCCTAGTGTCAGGGCGGTTGATGGTAGATGAAACAGCTGGAGAGTTCGGGTGTTGCAGACTGGGAGCGACGACTTGTTGGACCGCCACCTCCACTTGGAAATCATCCTCCCAAAGCCAGCGTTGTGGTTCTGCTCTGGCTTGTAAGAATGTAGTATCTCTATGCTCCCGCAAATGACGCCGGAGGTCATGACGGAGTGAAGGGGAGTTCAGCCCTGCGATGAACTGTTCGGGGAGTGTGTCCTTGTCGACGCTATACAAGCACATTTTGTTTGCTTGCTGAGCGAGCAGCTGAAGGTGCTGGGCGAACTCCAGAATGCCCTCCGTTTCACTTGCAGGCGTCGGTGAAATGCGCCGACGAGAGTCGATGCCGCCCGATGATCTCCAAAGGTGGCCCATAGAGTCGCCAAGATGAAAGTTGGGGAATCGCAGGCAGCTCGGAGGACTTCCTGGTGGGCACAGCCAGTCAGGGACTGCATCAGCCATTCTGTTGCAGCTCCTTGCTCTAGTGAGCAGTTGCGAATGATATGCTCTGCCTCTTCTGCAAACGACTCCACATCTGTCCCACTCTCTCCAGAGAATGTCGGCAGTCTGGGCGGCTGTATGCAGTTAGTCGCGATGCTTCAGGTCTCGGGGTGCCCATGGTGGCGTCGGCTGCGCGCTGTTCACTCCCAGTGTGTCTGTTACAAACGGATTTCCGGGTACACCTGCGGACGTTGTTGAAGAGAAGTCCACAAGGGAGAAACCAAACGCCGAATCATTTATGATGTTGCACTGCTGTTACCCTGCTCGCAAGTGCCAAATGTGATGGTGGGGTCTGAAGGCTGCAGATATTCTCTGTGAGGAAGAAGGCGAGCGCGTTCGGAGTTTCCAACACTTTATTTCAGCCTGTGTTGTCTACTCAGATGGTAGTGGGTCTCTCTAAGCAAGCACTGCAGCCTCTATTTATCAGGATGGAGAAGAGTAGGAACAAAGCGGGAACAGAACCGGAAGAGTTCACTTCCGGGGGACTTTCAGACAAAGGACGGAAGTTCTCTCTTCCGGTGAAAGAGGAGAGGGGGGTAACGATGGAGAAAAACGGGGGCAGAGAGGCGTGGGTAGGTGCTGACAATCTGGCTGCTCCGAAAACTTACCTCTTGGAGATAACTATGACAGCCAGCGTCCAGCAGTCCAGCCCGGGGCTGCAGCGAGAGGGGAGGAGGAGAGAGAGAGAGACAGACAGAAAGAGGAAGAGAGAGAGAGAGAGAGAAAGAGAGAGAATATGTTACATGGCAAGAGATCGACAAAAATGAGCGAATAATTCAGTAGGGGAGGATTTCCTCTTGGTTACATGTATATATGTATACACAAATCAGAAGAAATAAATGGAAACCGTACTCTTTGTTTGATGAATGGTATCACATGCAGCTTGCTGGATTGCTTAGAGCTGTCAGAGGCTAATAATAATAATAATAATGAATAGCATTTGTATAGCGCACTTCTGTACAACTCAATATGTTCTCATTGACATGCAGACATTCATCAACAAGCTTACCAACATGATACAAAACATAATACAACTTACAGACCTGAGAATGGATACATGATCATGAAAAGAAAAATCAAACAAAAGCCAGTTGAAACATGAGTCTTCAGTTGCGACTTAAAAATAGGTAAAGTGGGTGCGTCACGCAGGCCAGCCGGCAGCGAGTTCCAGAAACTAAAACTACGCTCACCAGTAAGGCAGCAGGGCTGCATCATGTCACTTTGGACCTTGCTTCTGTGCATTGACAGAAAAATTACAATAACATTTAAATTATGAAATTTTTTCCTCTTGTGTGATTCCATGCAATTGTAAGTTATCCCTCCAGGTTTACTGGAGGTCCTACAGACTTTATCCCTCCAGGTTTACTGGAGGTCCTACAGACTTCATTAGTCTGTCTGTGTGTGTGTGTGTGTCTGTCTGTCCCGTCTCCACGGCCTATATCTCAAAAACTACTGGACGGATTTCCTTGAGATTTTGCACACTGACTGGAAGTTAGGTCCCATTCAATATTATCAAATTTTCAGAATCGAGGTTTGAAAAGAAAGTGACTTTTTTACATTTTGGTGTTTCATTGAAAACGATTCAACAGACTCCATTTTGCAAAATCTGTGACGTCATCATTTGACGTCGTATAACGTGACGTCATTTGCGAGGAGATTTTTGAAGCAGGGTGAATAGAATAGAATAGAATAGAATTCTTCGGCTTGCTTAGGCGTCCAAGGCCTGTATGCACGTCGGTCCGTTTAGTGGACTAATCGCGTTTATAAACGCGAAAATTCGAATAGGTTAGCCTATCCTATACGAATTTTCGCGTATAAAGTTATCGCACCTCCGAGGTCCGATAGAGCCTAAACGCGTGTAAATAATATTACGGCGGCCATTTTTTTTCTCCGAGCACGACAACGGCGTTTTCTGCGAAGAAACAGGATTTTCCGGGTCCGAACTAAGCCATGAACAGCATTAATTTATCAAGGCTGTATGCTGAATGCATCAGTAGGTCGGGAAAGTTTCAACTTTTTACACATCGAATGCAGGTCAACGCAGATATACGTACGCGGCAAAGAATCTGCACCACCGCTTCGTTGTGTGCATGTTTGCACAGAAAACGCTGTATTTCGGGATACTAGAAACCCCATCCAAAGAAAATGTAAGCCATGAACAGCATTAATTTCTCAAAGCTGTATGTTGAATGCATCAGTAGGTCGGGAAAGCTCCTATATTTTAAAATCCGACAGGCAGGTCTCACGCATAGACTACACGTGGAAGCGTTGTTGCCATGGCTCTGAAAAGGGCCGTAACTCTAAATTCTGACCTCGCTTCACGTAAGTGAAAATCGCTCGATTGCGCGGTCTCGGTGTAATCGTTGCGTGTGGATGTCAAGCGTATTTTTGCTGTCGATCCGGTGCCGGAGTGTTAATTCAGCGTTTATGACATGCCAAAGGAAAGCAAAGCATGTCATAATAGGAGCTTCCTGAACCTATCCATCATGTTTAAAATATATGGTTGATTGTTCCTGGGCCGATAGCTTAGAAATGGATTTACATGCTTTACAAACACTCCGTCATTGCAATTCTCTAATGGCTCAGCTGGTAGAGCATTCGACTCTTGGTCATGCATGACCAGGTTTGATTCTGCGCGGAAACTTTTTTTTCTTCTCTTTATTCGAGAGGTTGTGGTTTTGTTGTGTTTTTATGTGTGTTTTCCACCTCTTTTCTCGAGAGGTTGCGGGTTCGAACCCAATCTTTTCTTAAATGCCAAAACCTGGAGGTTCAGCGCCAGCGGTTTTTATTAGTCTGTCTGTGTGTGTGTCTGTGTGTCTGTCTGTCCCGTCTCCACGGCCTATATCTCAAAAACTACTGGACGGATTTCCTTGAGATTTTGCACACTGACTGGAAGTTAGGTCCCATTCAATATTATCAAATTTTCAGAATCGAGGTTTGAAAAGAAAGTGACTTTTTTACATTTTGGTGTTTCATTGAAAACGATTCAACAGACTCCATTTTGCAAAATTTGTGACGTGATCATTTGACGTCGTATAACGTGACGTCATTTGCGAGGAGATTTTTGAAGGAGGGGTGAATAGAATAGAATAGAATAGAATTCGTGACGTCATTTGCGAGGACAGAGAATGATTTAGATAGATATGTCCTCAGATGTCTTAGGCCGCAAGGCCTTTATCTGATCTTTTGATCAGTACTTATGGCTACTCTCACTCTCTCTCTGTCTCTCTCTCTGACTCTCTCTCTGTCTCTCTCTCTCTGTCTCTCTCTCTCTCTCTCTCTCTCTCTCTCTCTCTCTCTCTCTCTCTCCCACCCACCCTCTTACTCTCATTCTCTCTTCCCTTCCTCCCCTTTTCCCAGCTCCCCTCCCCCCCCCCCCTCTCTCTCACTCTCTCTGTCTCTCTCTCTGTCTCTCTCTCTCTGTCTCTCTCTCTGTCTCTCTCTCTGACTCTCTCTCTCTGTCTCTCTCTCTGTCTCTCTCTGTCTCTCTCTCTGTCTCTGTCTCTCTCTCTGTCTCTCTCTCTCTGTCTCTCTCTCTGTCTCTCTCTCTCTCTGTCTCTCTCTCTCTCTCTCTCTTACCACATTTGAATATTTTGCCTCAAGGGCTGAATGTAAGTAAGAAAGGCAATACAGTAGTCGCCGCTTATAAAACACGCGGTTAATAAAAACAGCCGTTTTTTAAATACAGTTGGTAAGGTCCGGATTTACTTCGTTACTGATGGACATGTTCAACAAGCAAACGGTTAATAAAAACGCCGCTTATTAAAAACACTTTTGTTCGGTCCCAATGTGTTTTTAATAAGCGGCGACTACTGTACTGCCTAATTCACTACCCTTGTCTCTAAACTCAGACGATTCCAACTGCCTGTTCCGCTTTGACGTAATCTCATGACGTCATCTACGATCTAAGAGAATCGAAGAGACGACAAAGAAAGCAGTATATATAGCAAAGCGCAACCTAGGATCCTCTGACGAGCGTACCTTATCTAACCGATCAAGATAACTCGGGGATAGGGGATAAATCGAGTGTTAAAAAGATAAATCGCCGTTGTGAATAGGGGCCCAGCGAACTAACTGAATGTCGACACAATCACGCGGCACTGTTGTACATTTGCAGTCAACGTAAGATCTCGTACGACGATTTGATTCAAGGCCTAGTGCTAATTGTTTTGATGGTCTGGTCTCAGTGTCACAAAAATATGATGATTTAATCAATCCCTGACCCGGAAATGTTGGGGACAACGACCATTTCAGCGTAATGACATCGAGTCAAACCGAGTTATCTTTCCTACTTCAGCAAAACGCTTCGATATATGTTGAACCTCTACCAGCAGGCGCCAAAATGCGATACTACGAAAAGAATATTGACGTTGATGGGTTAGATCCGTATGAAATACCAAACAGTTCATGCTATCATCCATTTTTCTACAATTTACAGTGCAAAATACGAACCACGAGGGTTTATGACAAGGTCGTTATAAATGCTTCACATACCTACAAGTTTACAATGGCACAGTTGGTAGAGCATTGGGCTCTTGGTCATGCATGACCAGGTTCGATTCTACACTGAAACTTTTTTTCGAGGGGTTGTGGGTTCGAACCCACCTGGTTTTTTGTGTTTGTGTGTGTGTGCGTTTTTTCCTCCTCTTTTCTCGGAGGCTGCGGGTTCGAACCCGATCTTCTTTTTTTCTTCTCCAAAACCTGGAGGTTCAGCGCCAGCGGTTTTTATTTGTATACATTTTAGATGGGATAAAACTTACCAAAATACGTATTTTATGTTGGGGCCTAATGCTCCGACCTCCTAGGGTTTAATGCCCCGAGAGCATGAAGTTCACTGTAAGAAATGAAATTTGTTTTTATATATTTAGTTTCGAGTTTACCAAAGAAAGTCAGTATGTTTCACTGGATATTAGTGTCCTCAATTCGTTTACTCTGCTTAACTAGATGTAACTTTGAACAGAATAATTGCCGACATCATAAAAGGGGTGCTTAATGCCCCGCTTTTCGCTATAAAATAGCATAAAATCACACAGGAGGAAAAAATTTCATAATTTTAATTTTACTGTAAATTTTTCGGCCAATGGACAGAAACTAGGTCCAAAATGACATGATATATGCTGCCCCGATGCCTTATTGGTAGCCTCCAACAGCTCAAAGCAATCCAACAAGCTGCATGTGATACCATTCATCAAACTAATTAAGTGTATGGTTTCTATTTATTTCTTCTGATTTGTGTATACACTTATGCGGACACTGCTGTTTTCTTGACATAATGCTACAGAATCAGGCTTTAAAAAAATTGAAGGGAAACAGGCACCAAGTTTTATACTGAAATTTTCAGGATAAATGTATGGAGCAGAAAAAAGAAACATGCTAATTTAGAGTAGAGGTGTGTGTGTATATTTCTTCAGTGCTATTTTGTTTTGTTGACTTTTAAAATTATAACCCAAACACCGGCGGTAAATGAAAGTCGCTTTAACACAGGGCGAGCACAGATCAATTTTCGACTTACAAAGAAGACTTGTAATTAGGACGGTAAAATCTCATCGTACACAGGCCTATTCACAAAACGTCGACCCAGATATGTACCGGTCCAATCAGATTGAACAAACATTGACTATCGATGCAATTGATATTGCTGTTTTGTAGTATCAAAAAGTCAAATCAGGTAACAGAACAAAACACTGTTGTTAGTCTCTGCGACATCTTGGCCTTTCTGACTCCCCTGTAATCTGTCCTGCATACTCTCTTTCCGTCTTTTCTAGTATTTGTTAAGTTACAAAACGCAAAACATAACAAATTCTCACCATTTACAAAGTGATCCGAACAAACATATCGATCTACCTTAGTGTCAAAAGTGAGTGACTTCAGGTTCAGTTGAGCGACCCACTCACGGCGCCTGGTTTGAGTTGTGAGATCCAGCATTTCCTTGCCTTTTCGCGTTGCAACACGCGGTACAACAAAAAAAATATGTCGATCATTCTCTCTGTCATGCTGATTGTGGCAGTTCTTCACACAGCAGGAGGTCACCATTGTAGAAACAAGAAACTTTCTGCTCCAAAAACAGTCGTGTCTTTCACAGATTTTGTAAGCGACGCGCCGTTGTTTCCCTAGAAGTAGGAAAAGATCACTCTGTCTTCCCGAGTGTGTCTCGATCTCGACGGAGCTCATTTCCGACTGTATCAAAACAAAGATTATAAGTTATAATCTTTGATTAAAACCATACACCGTTCTTGAGAGAAACTAACTTTGATCGGTTGAAACTCATTTTAGAAATAAAATAAATCTGAAATAATGTTAAAATCTTTTTCATCGAAGTTGTCACTAATGCTGAAATGGTCGTTATCGGCAACATTTCCGGACACTGTACCTGAGGTACTCTGTCCGATCGGACAGAGTACCTCAGTTTGAAATCTCGTCCTTACAGTCACGTGACATACCGATGATAGCGCTCAGCTCAGACCGCAGCCGCCACTCCGCCTGACTGACTTCGCACGCCCGGGGAGTTATGCTAAGATACGGCCGCGTTAATGTATCTGGGTTTTGTGACAAACGTCTTGCTCGGGCGCGGTACTGTACTCCATGCACCTTAACGGTCCGCGTGATTCGGGTGTAATCTTAAGCGAAACGACGTTCCGAATGTTTCTGACTTCGACCATTTCAGCAGATACAATAACGCGGCCGGATCTTAGCATAACTCCCCGGGCGTGCGAAGTCATTGGGTGCGCTCGATTGAACTGCCAGAATTCGCCTGCGGCTGTTCGCTGCCACGTGACCGGTGGTCCACCGTCACATGACCGGCGAATCGACACAGCTTTCGTGCCAATCGAGCGCTTTCGGCTGATCAACATGGCGGCACAATTGTGGTGTTTAGAAGAGTTACTAGACAGCGGTAGCGATGATGAAGAAATGTGCTGTCTTCTTGGTTTATGGTATGGTTTGAGGTTATTGTGTAAATTGAACATATTCATTACCACTACCTATGCCCTGATAAGTGACTCCTGAGCCTAGTGCAGTCAAAGACCCTATATACACTAATAAAGACCACGCACTCGAGATAATTTTCAATCCGAACTTAATGCAGGATTTCTCACCGTCAACCACACATCGTGCACACTATAAAGAAAAAAATCGTAATCTACTTCAATTGTCCAGCGCAGATTGCAGCAAGGTGACAAATTAAGGCACACATGAGTCGGCGGAGAACGAATTATCGAATATTTTCAGTGTCGAAGCGTCACAAAACATAAACCATAGTCTGGTCGTCGCCATCTTGGCCTGACGGCGGACCCGGCGGTTCGCCGGTCACGTGACCTGAAGCAATCGAGCGCAACAAAAAATCCGGCGGTGCGCCGTCTCGTCCGCCTGCTGATTCCGCCGGACCAATCGAGCGCACCCAGTCAGGCAGAGTGGCGGCTGCGGTCTCGTTCTCGTTCAAATGCCGAGATTTCAAACTGAGGTACTTTGTCCGATCGGACAGAGTACCTCAGGTACAGTGTCCGGAAATGTTGCCGATAATGACCATTTCAGCATCACTAATGCCCCATGGAGATTAATGCCCCGCTTTCCCCTATGCAAAACCTTTGAAATCACTGGATTCTACTTGACAAAAGAAGAAGATTTAAAAGCACTGAGCAAAGCAATCGAGCAAAACTGAGAGTAGAGAGCGATATCATAGGATCTTTGGCGATATGCCCTGCGTTCCGTTCCACTCTGCTTCATCTCTGCTACGGGGTAGCAGGCTCAGGAGTTTCGATTGGTCGGTTTCTTTGATTACATAAAAAGCACGTTACCATTAAAAGTAGACGGTTTTGGAGGTCCTCTTTGGATACATGAATCCCCTAAATGATCTCATATTCAATTATATCCATCTTGATCGAATAGACAACTTCATCAAAGCATTAGAGTCGAAAATCCATTAATAACAAAAGGGAGATAACTATCACCAGTCATAAAGGAAGGTCAAGGGAATGCCAAAATGCGTGTCGTCTGCTATTTCGTTACACGCATGAGTATAAATGCCGACGTTTACTACAGATATCAAACCAAGACATGCAATCCACTCTGCCACGGTGATGAGAGCACGAAATCATTCATTTCTTCGAAATGTGAAAGCAATCGGCCACTTCCATTGTATGTAAGCTCCATGGTTCGAAGCATGTTTACGGTGCAAGTGCGTGGAGTGACTTCATTATTACGCATGCGCACAAAGCGTACGTCTGTGGTGGTGTTCGTTTCAGAGCAAGATGTCGCGCTACTCTCGTCCTCCGAATACTTCTCTCTACGTCAGAAATGTGCCTGACGGATCTCGGTAAGAAGTTTACAGGAGACTATAGCGCAGTGAAGACTTCTCTACTTTCGAGTATTATGCATATTAACGAAGAATGATTGCTTCGATGTGCATCGACCAACATGGCGTCGACTACTGCATTCGTTACGAATGTTTGCTGTCGTTTTCTGTCCTTAAGGCGATGATTAACCAGCAAGTTTTGATAAAAGCATGAGCTTTCAGCGAAAATAAGAAGAGTTTGTATGTATTTTGACCAAGAGATTTCAAAATTCTGCCCTGTTCTGATGTTTTCACGACGTCATCTTTGACCCGTTTGCCTCCTCAGGCTCCTGCACACTCACTGCTGCTGCAGTTTTATGGTTTTGTTTATGAAATAAATAACCCTGTAATCTCTGTCTCTTTCCGTATGAATGGCGTGACAATATTTGGAAAACCTGCCTCCTCTTCCTTTAAGAACGTCTGCATTGCTTTTGAAAATACGAGTTCGATCACACAAAATCCTAAATTTACGTTCGTCGCTTTCACTTGGTGCACTGCTACTGTAGTACTGGTATCGCCATGTTTTCAATACTTGTAGCACCTGACTTGTCCTAGCGTCTGGTTCAATCTTAAAATTGCTTATTTAAAATAGCTTACAGCTTTTAAATTAGAATGGCTAGTACCTTTAAAAGCTCTGTTTTTAACTTAAGTTGATGTGAAGTACATTGTTTGCATAGTTGAAAAATATAATAAAGCTTACAAGAAGTTGAACTGAATAATTATTAACTTGAATGAAATTCTGACATGTCTGTTTGAATGAAACAGCAGTGGGTAAACAATGTGAACCTCTCACATGCATGCATCATTGCATGCACACCCAAACACACACACACACACACACACACACACACACACACACACACACACACACCCAAACACACACACACACACACACACACACACACATGCACACACACACACACACACACACACACACACACACACACACACACACATGCACTCCTCATAAGCATCATTCCCCCTTCTCTCTCAGCATGTCATAGATGTAGTTTGTGTCTTTTGAAAGTGTGAATATCACTATATACTAATTGGATTAGAGAAACGGCGCATTGAAGTTAAGATGTATTTTGTGTTGAGGTTCCAGGATATTGGTATGCTGTGTCCTATGCATACATCTGCTCAAGGAGGTGCAGAACAATTTTGTTTTTATTATGGTAATTCTGTATCCCCTTCTCTTTTGCGCTCTCTTTCTAAAACAGTATAGCATTTTATCAGATTTGTCTTTATGCAGTATATCGTCATGTTGTGGTTAAATATTGCATTTTAGACCTGAGGAGTTGAGGAGCCTGTTTTCAAAGTATGGGCCTATCTCTGATGTTTACGTCCCTGTCGACTATTACACTCGACGGCCCAGAGGATTCGCCTATGTACAATATCCTTTCTGATGCTCTGACCCAGATGTTCATGCCAAAATGACATTATCAATGGTATTTGGGTCTGTCTCAGAAACTGGGCCTAAAAGTGTGACATGGTGGTGCAAAAAAAAAGTTGCTTTAAATAGTCTGCAATGCACTTTTTCATAAAGCCTAACAATGGATGCAATGAGTTATGCAGGTGAAAAGATAACTTAGACAAGAATACAGGCTCCAGGGGTCTGGAAATGAGCGGCCAATAGGAAAATTGGCCGCGTAACATGGACACAAAATTCAAACCAATAGTAGTACTACAAAATGGTAGTTAAAGACCATTGTATTTTAAGAATACACCCTATGGCCATACAGAAACAGCATGTAAACAAAATATTTGGGATTCAGAAGGGTACTTGACTTCCAACATGTGAACTTAAAGTCGGGATGGCATTTTGATATTTTTTTGTGTTGAAAAAGTGTCATCAAATGACACACTTCTTAGGAAGTTGAAGTTAAACAGCATCATCATGTGAAATAAAGACATAGCAGTGTAGAAAACCTTTCTGAATGAACCTATGTTCAATTGCAAGGAAATGTTACCAGTGTATAAAATTGTATTTGCCGCGTAACAAAGACACCACATTCACACTTTCACCCACCTTCCATAAACAAAACATTAAAACTGCTTGACATGCCATTGTGATTACTTTATTTGAATCCACAAGTATCCTTTAAAAAGCAAACAAGCATGTTGTTGCAAAATTGAAGAAAGAAAAACGAAAGAAAAAAATGACTAGTCATTTCTTGGAACGCAGAGAAAAAGGCATACAGTCTAAGAAGTTGACCACTCACTCCCTGACTAGAAGCCTAGGAAACAAGTCTGGTGAGACAGTCTACACTGCGTTAATGTAGTAGGCTACTCCCCGGCCAGGTGCCAGAGCTGGATGGATGGATGAATGGATGGAAGGGGGTGTGGATGGATGAATGGAAGGATGTGTGGATGGATGGATAGATGGGTGGATGGACAAATGAATGGAAGGGTGTGTTGATGGATGAACGGAAGGATGTGTGGAAGTATGGATAGATGGGTGGATGGATGGATGGATGAATGGGAGGGTGTGTGGATGAATGGATTGATGGATGGGTGTGTGAATGGATGGACGAATGAATGGAAGGGTGTGTGGATGAATGAACGTGTCCACGTGATGAGGCTAATCGTCAGCAAAGGGCTTCGGCTCCACCGTCACGTATCATCAACTTTGCCAATATTTTCTGACATTAATAAATAGGTGGTTGATTGCAGCTACGCCAAACGCGTAAAACCACTGTTGCGTTCGATAAAAAAGACAAGTAGCGATATTCTTCCTCTGCAGGATCAGCCGCGTCACATGGACTCAAGTTATGGTTATGGAAGTGGTGTCCATGTTACGAAGCACATGGTGTAGCCTTTCCACGCACGTGGCTCGACATAACAACATATTTCTGACTTCAAACTTGTTTTAAATGTAAAAATAGTTAAATTGTGTGACTAGTGTAAACAAATCACTGAAATTCCTTCACAATATTCTACGGAATATTAATCTTTTCTCGACTGGTATGCATAGCCAGAAAATGTCGGGCTCCGGTAGTTCGTCGGAAAAGTCGAATTACTCGTACATTATAGGTTTTTCGCACTCCCAAACTTCTGTAAATAAAAGAGAAGGGCCCTATATAACGCATGGAAATAGCAAATAGCAACAGATTATTCAAAATTTGTCAAAATCCTACATTTTATGACGTTCTCTCCAGATGTGATCAGTCACGTAACACGTGGAGCGAGCCTGGACACCAAGCAGAAAACACTCCGAACACAGCAAGCTTTCGTTCCGAGTGCACAACCACGTGTACTAGTATCCTTCCGCAAGGAACTGGGTCATTCTTGTGTCGAAAATGGGAATGCAGGAACTTACACATTGCCGATTGGCACGTAACATGAAAAATTGGACACCATTCCGCTACAGAAACTTCAAACTCAAATTTCTTTCGTGATAATAAACATACAAAGTTCTGCGTTTCCACATGTGTTCAACGCACATGTGCGCGTGTGTTGGCACTATGTGTGTCAATATAATGTATTCCTCCGCCGAAGTTGCCGATGCGAAAAGACGTGTTTGTGTCTGGACACCAAGCGTTACGAGGCTGATGCAGATGAAAACAGATTGAGATTTCGGTGAAAGATTTCTTTTGGGGCACTTTGCGAATAATAATAAAGTAGATAATGTTTAAAAGATGCCTTGTAATGTGTATTTTGCCTTCAAAGATCGACAGTTTCAATGCACAGTACTTTTCCAAGACCGAGCTATGGCCATGTCACAAACCAGCGCGCCATTTTGGGCCCAGTTTTCGTACAAAAGCGAAAACAAAATACTGAAAAGTCATTTTTTAAAACTCCATTTTATTTCCATTATCTCTTTCACCAATTTCAAACAAAATGAGCAACAAATAATAAAATTATACAGTAGTAGAAGTATTTTAAGAGGGGTCCAAAATTGTCACTGTGCTGGGGACCAGTTTCTGAGACAGACCCATTTGGCAAACCTGGTGAAAGATGTGCAAAATTCAACCATGAAATAGTCCTGGTAAGCGTGGCCTTGGATCATCATCATCCTATCTTGGATCCTTTCCTGTGTGTCTACCTCACAGTGGATTCAGGCATGATGAGTTTGCTGAGTTTCATACCAAATCTCATGGAATCCATGCAGGACTGGTTGTGCAACCTCCAGAAGATCACAGTTCTGTATCTGTTCATGCCGAGTCCATTCTTGTGATTGTGTGGTTATTTTCAGAGGCGCCTCTTCACGGTTACATTGTCTTAGTTTTATTAAACTTGTTGCAGAAAATTACTGTCTTTCTGGGCAGAAGCATTAAAGAGGTTGAAGCTACCCTTTAGACCAAATGCTAATGGTCTGTTTTCAACAAATGAAATTTTTCATAAGAAGTGCAAATAAGGTTAAGCACCCCTTCTATTTCAGAACAATAAATACATTTGCTGATGTCTTGCCATTCTGTAGTGCATACTTAATTTTTTCCATAGT
>JAWQFJ010033641.1:0-12500 GCA_034096865.1 Theodoxus fluviatilis
GTGGCCTAGTGATATACCAGACTGCATTATGAATGCATTATAATTGCATTATCTCTCTCTCTCTCTCAATGTCTGTGTGTCTTTCTCTTTCGCTCTTTGTCTCTCTCTCTCTCTCTGTGTCTCTCTCATTCGCTCTCTCTCTCTCTCTCTCGCTCTCTCTCTCTCGCTCTCTCTATCTCTCTTCCTTTCTCCCTCTCTTTATCTCTCTCTGTGACCTTTATATGTCTATCAGGATATTAAAAACTTGATCAATTAATACATTTTCTGGTAATTTGTTTCCACAGAATGCCTCTGACTACTGTATTAAACACTTGTCTAAAATCAACATGCCGTAGGTTGCAGGCCAACTACTTTTCTCCTCGAGTCTAAAGCGAAGGCGTTCCTCCGTTGCTTGCTGTATGGGTTTTTGGCAGGATGGCTGTGATCATGTCTGTAGCGCGTGACGTGTGAGTTACAGCGCCCTTGAATTCGGACTGCCACACCTAATCTGCCCACGTTGCCACAGACTCGGCACATTGGTGTGGGGGCTGCGGTTTGTTTTTTGGTGCCTATGATGTCATTGTCGAAATCGATGGATGACGAACACTAGCGGTGTCAGGAGCTCAGTAAGACTTGCACGAGCATGTCCGAGTATGTCTCATAAGGTCCCCCCTCTCCCTCCCCCTCTCTTCCCTCCCTCCCCCGAAGGTCCCCCTCTCCCTTCCCCCTCCCTCCCCCGAAGGTCCCCCTCTCCCTCCTCTCTCTCTTCCCTCCCTCCTCCGAAGGTCCCCTCCTCTCTCTCTTCCCTCCCTCCTCCGAAGGTCCCCTCCTCTCTCTCTTCCCTCCCTCCCCCGAAGGTCCCCCCTCTCCCTTCCCCCTCCCTCTCCCGAACGCCTCCCTTTTCTCTCACCACCTCCCTCCCCTGAAAAAAAGTTGTGGTTACGGGAACCCGACTGACCCATTTAAAATTTCTGCCCACCCTAAACTTTTTCCGATCGTGAAAAAAAGATGGTAAAAAACCAACCGCTTGGTGTCCTATCTTCCCTGCCCTACAGGTACTCAGGGAATTCACCATTTCTGTTTTGAAAAGCATTCTCAGCGAAACAGAAACTTGATGTATGTTCAGTCCAGTCTCATGTATTAAAACAAAATAATTCAGGCCGGCCTATCGACCCCCCCCCCCCCCCTTCCCCTTTGTTTCGCTGTTTCTGTAACCACACTTTTTTGGCCTAGTCTTTAATAATATCAACTCCGCCATGGCCGGTCCTAAGCCCGGATGAGAAAGGAGGAAGGTTAGACGAAGGGTTACTACCCCCTCTTTGTAAAAAAACACACCGCTACAGAAAACGCAAACAAGGAATTCAACAGACACTTCGGGACTGGGAGAGGATGGATCTCCAGCTGGAGGTGATATGACGCCGGGTAGTGAAAGCCAGACTCTGGAAGCTGCCAGGCCGACGACCATCATCTCTACCAGGACCACCATCAACATCGGAATATGTAATGTGTGCACCATGTTCGAAGCCCGAAAAAACAGCACAAGTAGCAGCAGAGATAAGAAACTACAACATCAGCATCCTACATCAGCTAGTCTAGATGGACTGATTCCGGCCAGAAGAGACTCGCTACAGAAGAACTACTTCTGTTCTCAGGACACGAGGATGAGAATGCGCCACACACCCACTTCATACTTTCCAAGGCTGCCCAGGGAGCACTCATCGGATGGGAAGCACACGGCCCAAGACATTCATTGTCTCCTTCAGGACAAAGAAGAATAAGATCAACATGAACATCATTCAGCGTTATGCCCCTACAAATGGCAGTGAAGACCAAGCAAAAGAAGATTTTTACAACAAGCTACAGACCATCATCCAAGGGTTTCCAGGAAGAGACATCACCATGGTAATCGGAGACCTCAACGCCAAGTTGGGGCATGACAACACGGGCTACGAGGAGATCATGGGGCGAGAGGGTCTGGGGGAGATGAATGACAATGGAGAGAGGTTTACAGACCTGTGCGCCGTAAACAACCTTGTTATCGGTGGAATCGTCTTTCCCCACAGACGGATACACAAAGTCACCTGGATGTCACCAGACCTCTCCACCGGAAACCAGATCGACCACATGTGTATCGCCAAGAAGTTCAGGAGGTCCCTGCAAGACGTACGTGTGAAGAGAGGCGCTGACGTTGCTTCGGAACCCCATCTCCTTGACGCCCGTGTCAAACTGAAACTGAAGAGGAACTGGACAGGGGAGAAGAACCATCGACAGAAGTACAACATCACACTTCTCAAGGATACGACCAAACTGCAAGAGTTCAAGCTGTCACTCATGAACAAATTCCAAGTCCTGCAGGAACTGATGGAGGAAGAAGAGGAAGAAACAATAGACAAGGAATGGAAAACAGTGTAAGAGGCAATGAAGTCAGTTTGCCAGGAAGTCTTGGGCCCACAGAAGCATAACCACAAGGAGGGGATTTCAACAGACTTCCTGAAGAAAATAGAACAGAGAAAGGAGAAGAAGGTGGCACTCAACAACAGCCGGACACGAGCATAGAAACCCAAAGCACAAGAAGACTACACACAGGCCAACAAGAACGTGAAGAAGAGCATCAACACCGACAAAAAAACTATGTAGACACTCTAGTGGCAGAAGCGGAAGAAGCAGCCAGAAACGGAAACATGAAAGAAATGTCTGCCACCACCAAGAAGCTATCTGGCAAATTTAGCAAACCTGAAAGGCCAGTGAAAGACAAGGATGGAAAACAGATTAACGACCAAGAGGGACAGAAGCGAATATGGGTGGAACATTTTGAAGAACTACTCAACAGACCAGCCCCACGACCCACCTGACATCCAACCAGTGGATAGAGACCTTTAAAAAAAAAAATCTTTATTCAGAAAGGGGAGTATACACATACATCTGACCAAAACTTTGCACAACAGTAAAAAAAAAAATATATATAATAAATAATAATAAAAAATAATAAATAATACATATGTGACAAAACCACGCTTTCTCCCACTTCAATTTATTCATTGTTAAATGGGATGGGTTAAATCTCTGCCAGACAATAGTTGAGTAGTTATAGCGACAACTGCCAGACCAGTGTAATGAGGAATAAAGAAAATTGAGTTGGGAGATCAAATTTTCAGTTCTTCACGGAAGGCAATCCAAAATCGAATGATGACGTTACTACGTGGAACATTCCAATGACGTTGATTTTTGAATTAGACGTAATTTGGCAGGTAATTGGTGGGAAGGTGAATACTAAGCATTAGACTTTCCTCGAATGACTACTGGATAATAAAGCCATGAATCATGGATCGGGAGAGGTCGAGAGAGAGAGAGACACGTGATCACAATGTGTAGGGAAGAATTGAACAAGATTAGCTATTGGATAAGAAAGCCATGAGTCATCCTACATTGTGATGGATGTACCTTTTGAAAGAGGCAATCAGCGATCATGAAAGAAGGACATATGACTTAATTGTGACGCATCAATGCTTGAGAACTCATAAATACCCCGAGAATAATGTGATTCGGCGCGCGTCAACATTTATTTTTATTGAACAGACCCCCGTGGTACTTCGCGTCCTGTTCCGTGTTTTAGAGATGTAGATTGATAATTATACTCAGGGAAGTCGTGATGGCTCCCTCTATAGCGTAAAGGAAAGCAGTGAAAGAAAGATAGAGAAAGTTCGAGACCCTGTTGTCTGCACCGTCATAATCCAATGTGTCTAACGGCTGCCGTGTCCGTTATTAGACGTTGCCTTTGGCTGTTTGAGTCGGATGTTCCAAGAAATTAGATGTCACCCTCCCGTCATCACCTTCTCCGAGGGATTGGTTTATCATTGAAGTTAGATGTCACCCTCCCGTCATCACCTTCTCCAGTGGATTGGTTTATGATTGACCTGAAGTTTACCCAGGTTGATTCGTCAATAGAAAGAAAAGTTTTCATCCGATCAAGTCTGCTGGGATGATGAGTGGTACCCATCCTAGCAGAGGAAGTGTTTACGCCGAAGTCTACTCAATTCTGTGATTGTGCATCAACCTTGGATTACCCTTCTTTTCCCCCCTTTTCCCTTTCCCGTTTCGTCGAACATGTTTCCACCCTGCCTGTGTAGGCATGTGTGAACCACCGTCATGAGAAATCATCGAAACAGTTAAGTACGTAATTAATCACCTGGTCTGGCAAAGTATTTTCTAATTGGGGTTTGGGAATTAGAAAAGTATTATTCCTAGATCTATTTAGGACATTTATAGCTTTATTCTTGATTGTTTATTAAACATTTTTAATTTGCTGTGAGGTTTCCATTCTCTCATTTCAGACTTATACTATTCCTTGTTTGAATGAGAGAATGAAGGTGTGCGAGAAGTCCTGTTGCTGTATCCCCTAGACATATATAACGAGCCAAGATCTAAAGAATTTTAAGGAAAAGGCTTCTCGTCACAACATAATTAATAATTAACAATACATAATAAATAATTAACAATTAACAATTAACAATTAATAATAATAATAACAATAATAAGGGGGGGGGGGGGGGGGGGGGGGGGGGGGGAGTTGGAGGAGCTCAAGAGGCGTTGGGCAAAGGACAATTTCTTGTTAAGTTTATGGCGTCTTTATTTATATTGGTAGGACTGGCGACCACTTGCTCTGAAGCTGTTCCAATATTCCATTTCTGAAAGCAACTCTTTCCTCAATTCTATATGTATACTGAAGGACTTGCCTAAAGGAGTCAAACGCTATTTCATAATTTCGACACTTGGCTTGATGAATATATTTTTTGGCTAATATTAAGATAAGATTTACAATAGGAGGAGCGAGCTTGTCACCAAAGAATATGGAATATTTACATTTGGAAAATGTTGCCTTTCTGCTTTCTAAATATTGCTGTAGTTTGCTCCAGAAATCTTGTATTACTTGACATTCCCAGAATATATGTTCCTGTGTTTCAATACAACACCAGCAAAATCCACAAAGTGATGATGATGATTTTCCTATACGTAGAAGGAAGGTGTTTGTTGATGTAATCCGGTGTAAGAATTTGAACTGAAAGGTCCTTAGCTGAGTGTCTATTGTGCATTGCTTTGGCAGAGTATAAATGCTTTCCCAATCAATGTTATTGCCCTCGAATGATTTTTCCCACTTTTGTTGGGAATGAATGTCTATGTCCATGTTGTCAATTAGAACTGAGTAAAAGAAGTTAGTACATTTTGATACCCTATTTATTCTTTCACTAATTCTCTCACACTGACTTTGACATTGGTTGTTTTTTATTTTTTGCATCCATTCCTGTGGAATAGACTTTTTTATTGTTTGATAAGTAAAGATATCCTCTGCATCCAATTTGAACTTTGTCTTCAGATTGAAAAAACTGACGTAGATCATTGTTTTTAACAATATGTTTCACCTGCAAGATACCCTTGTCAGCCCATTTTTTGGACTTGACTGGTACCCTGCAATGACATATATTTGAATTATACCACAAGGATTGTTCTAGTATATTGTCAGAAGGATTTTCTGTCCCAACAACCTTATTCCAGTGCTTCATTACATCATAAAAGAAGGTGTTTTGAGGGATGTACAGCTTGAGGTGTTTTTCATTCAATGTTGAATTTAAGAAATTTTCTTTCCCAATCTTACTGAGATAATGTCTAAATGTTGTTTTCCATTCTCCTTGATTGTTAGAGTTGGTGTAGCGTTTTATCCAGTTTGCTTTAACTGCTGATTGAAAGCTTTGAACATCTAACATTTTCAAACCACCCTTTTCTATCTTTTGACATTACTTTTCGAGCTATTCTGTCAGGTTTATCATTCCACAAGAACTTAAACAGTTCCTTGTTTATTGCTTTTAGTTGATTCTCGGTTGGATCAGGTAGATTTGTCAATGGGTATAGTATAATAGGGTAAGCTAGCATCTTAATGACTGTTATTTTACCATATAAGGTGAGGTTACGAGATTTCCATTTGTGTAATAGCATAACTATTTTCTTAAATCTCTCATTCATGTTTATTTCAGTCATGTTGCTTGTTTCATTAGTGAAAATATTCCAAGTGTTTTAACGCCCTCTGAAGTCCATGTAAAGTTCTTTTCCTGGCATAGTCTGATAGTCTGACCTGAGTGTCTTTGAGGGGACCTATTCTTAGAATGGCACTCTTTTCATAGCTGACTTTTAAGCCAGATTTTTCTCCAAAGCTTTCAAGCGGATAGAGACCTGCCGATAGATTGCAGTGCACCTACAAAGAAAGAGATCCGCAGAGCCATCAAGAAGCTGAAAAGCGGCAAGGCAACCGGACCTGATGGAATCCCAGCAGAGGCACTGAAGGCAGATGTGGAAACAACTGTGGAGATGCTCCACCCCTTCTTCAAGAAGATCTGGGAAGAAGAACAAGTCCCCATAGAATGGAAGGAAGGCTACCTCATCAAGCTCCCAAAGAAAAGCAACTTGATCTCCTGCTTCAACTACAGAGGGATTACCCTATTATCCATCCCAGGAAAGGTTTTCAACAGGATCCTGCTAGACCGGATGAAAGACGTTGTTGACGGGCAGCTGCGAGATCAGCAGGCTGGTTTCCGCAAAGATCGCTCCTGTACAGACCAGATCGCAACACTACGTATCATCCTGGAGCAGTCTCTTGAGTGGAACTCACCCATGTACGTCAATTTTATTGACTACGAGAAGGCTTTTGAAAGCGTGGACAGGGCATCACTTTGGAGGCTGCTAAGACAATATGGGGTCCCCGAGAAAATCACCAGCATCATCAGAAACTCTTACGAGGGACTTTCATACCGAGTAGTCCATGGAGGTCAACTCGCAGAGGCATTCCAGGTACAGACAGGAGTGAGACAAGGCTGTTTGTTGTCGATTTCTTTTTCCTGCTGGCCATCGACTGGGTCATGAAAACATCCACAGCAGGAAAGCGAAACGGCATCCAGTGGACGCTGTGGTCACAACTTGATGACCTCGATTTTGCGCAGCAGATGCAGGAAAAGACCAGCATTGTGGCAGACAACTCTACTTACCTGGGTCTCAACATCCACAAAGGGAAGAGCAAGCTCCTGAAAGTACACTCTACCAACACATCGCCCATCACACTGAATGGCGAAGCGCTAGAAGAAGTGGACGACTTCACCTAACTTGGCAGCATTGTCAACAAGCAAGGTGGAACCGACTGTTACGAGTTAGCATCAATTAACTAATTTAATAATCTGGGTCGTTATTTGTCTAGGGGTAAACTACCTGCTAACTCGCACCCTTCCACTCTCCCATTCAAACAGAGATGAAACAAGCCTGAAAATAAGAGAGTGGGAACACAAAAATCACTAATCAAATGCTTTAATTCAATTACAATCAAATAATAGATGATGAGCGACGAACGCTATAATGAATTACTATCAGTAATTATGCAATAGATAATCTAATTCCCAATCCCAGATAATAAACTAATGATCTGCCAAACCAGTGAGTACTTAACTGCGTAGACGAAATTCCGGGCGTAGGGCAAACACCATACTCGTAGCACGAGAGCACGTGAGCACGCGGGCAGCGTGGGGGGGGGGGGGGGGGGGTGAGGCGTGAGGGGGAGAGGGGGTTTTTGGGGTATCCGGTGCACAGGATGGCTCTCACACACGCTATTATTCAGACCTCGACGAAAACTTCTGGAAATGGGGTTGAACTATCACCCCATTAGTCTTGTCCGGCGGACGGCAGTTGGTCTTGACGACGAGGGTCGAAGTGACTCGGGTAAGCTTCGAGTACAGACCGCGGGGCTCTCAGGGGAAACGAAGACAGGCGGAGCGGACGAGCTGGATGGGAAAACAGGCGGCAGGTCTGCCGCGGACGACAGGAATTTCTCACTCTCACTGTCTGTGCAGACACGCTAGGGACAACGTGTTCGAACGGGGCTTGTAGCGGGAGGCATGTAGCACGTGCTGGGCAGACGACCAGCTTTCTCGGCTTCACTCTTCATTCCAGCGATGAGGGCGAGGCGGAAACTTCTGTTCTTCCAACTTTCATAATAATACTGGCTGATGCCACATGGAAAAACTACTGGAACAGGGCGCTTTTACCTACGCAGGTCTGTTCGATAAAAATAATAATTCGAGCGCGCACATACAGGGGTGCACGAGCATTTTATATGCCAGCAAAACTTCCAGTCTTTTCTCATCCAATCGCAACACAGATGAGAGGTCTTGAGTCTCAATTTTACACAATTAGCCAATCACAGTTCAGCCGTATAAATACTACCTTTGGTCACATGTCTCTCGAAGTCATTCGTGATTGATCCATCAAGCAAGCGACTTCATTAGACAGTTTCTCTGAAGGTTCCATGGTGATTGGATGAAATGAAATCATCAACCAAGAAACAATTAATTCCCAATTAAAACGTCTCCCTAACCAATTCTTTCATCTAGCAAGAGTCAGGATTTATCCACTCCTTGCCTCTCCCAATTCCACAATTAAACAGGGTGCATTTATACACCTACACCGGTTTGGCAGATCTCTACACACTACGCTACGGTCTGGCAGATCTCAACTAACCCATCCCACGGATTAATTAAACAACAACACAGTGAGGAAAGGTGCTTTCGTCACACCGACGCAGATGTGAAGGCAAGAATTGGAAAAGCCAGGACAGCCTTCCTCCAACTGAAAAACATTTGGAGCTCAAGAGACCTGTCCATCAAAACAAAGATCAGGATTTTCACCACCAATGTTAAATCTGTTCTGCTCTACGGCGCCGAAACATGGAGGACCACTGTAACCACCAACAAGAAGATCCAGACATTCATCAACACATTCTGCGCCGCATTCTATAGATATGATGGCCTGAAAAGATCAGCAACGAGGAGCTCTGGCAACGCACAAACCAACAATCAGCAGACCAAGAGATCATTCAAAGGCGCTGGAGATGGTTAGGGCACACATTACGCAAACCGGTCTCAAACACCACCAGACAGTCCCTTTCATGGAACCCGCAAGGGAAGAGAAAGAGAGGTAGACCTCGAAACAGTTGGCGCCGAGACCTGGACGCCGATGTCAAGAGAACAGGCCACTCTTGGGGATAGTTGGAAAAGATTGCTCAGGACCGGGATGGCTGGAGAACCCTTGTTAGCGGCCTATGCCCCAGGAGGGGTCAAAGGCGTAAGTAAGTAAGTTACATATATATTAAGTTTGTTTTTTTTGGTAGCTTATCAAATTCAATATTTAGGAAAATACCGAGTTTCAAAAAACAAACTTAGGCTAAATACGTCATGACGGACTAGGAAATGACCGTCATGTACATATAGTGGCCATAACTTTTGAACCACTCCATGAATTTACTTCAAATTTGAACCAAATACAGAAAACTACATAGGAAGAATGAAGATAATAATTTTGGTTGAAAGCTTTTATATCCGAAACTTTGTACTCTTGCTCAACGGATGGCATTTTCAGTTGTTTCCTTCTCCCCTGGGTCAAGATGACAGACCTCAACATGTCACACTGAGCTTCATTTGAAAATAAAGACATTTAAATAAATCATAACAAATGTCAATATCCTCCATGCAGCCACTTATATTTCTGTTGTTGTGCTAAGTAACAGTATCAAGTCTATGTTCAAGGACAAAATTCACAATATTTCCAGGCATCATGCTGCAACAGTTTCCCACACCTTCGTCTAAAGTCTAGCCAATGGGATAACTAAAAACGCTCTCTCTCTCTCTCTCTCTCTCTCTTTCTAACTCTCTCTCTCTCTCTCTCTCTCTCTCTCTCTCTCTCTCTCTCTCTCTCTCTCTCTCTCTCTCTCCAAGCCCCCCCCCCCTCTCTCTCTCACTCTCACACACACACACGCACACTCACGCGCGCGCGCGCGCGCGCACACACACACACACACACACACACACACACACACACACCCCTGTCTCTGTATTCTCACTTCTCTGCTCGTCCGATCATTACCTGTAAAACTGACAGTCAAGACGCATGTCGTTTGTATTTTGTTCATTGCAGTGGTATATTCGTGATGGGCCTCGGGCTGTACAGATTGAACCGTTTATTTGTTTGAGCGATCGTTTGTTCGTTCACTCACAAACACACAGTTGCTCATGTGCGCGATCGCACACACACGCACACACACACACACACACACACACACACACACACACACACACACACACACACATACGCACCTGCTGCTGGCTTATAGACAAGCCCTGCGTTCGGTTGCACTCTGCTTCATCTCTGCTACAATGTAGCACGCGGAGGAGTATTGATTGGTTGTTCTTTTGTAATGACTTAAAAAGCACATAATCATTAAAAGTAGAGGGTTTTGGAGGCATTCGATACATGAATCCCCAAAATGATTTCACATTCAAATTTATCCCTCTCGATCAAAGAGACGACTTAATAGAAGCATTATTATCAATGATCATTGATACACGATCTTTGGTGATGTTTTACCCAGTGGCAGAGGTCAATTCCTGTCAAGGTCGCGCAGCAGCTGGTGCATCTCAGAAGGAGCTGTAACTGCTTCACACTAGAGTGCGCCACTTGCTGTGCCTAGCAATAATGAAACTACAGCGCCTGTAGTCGCATTTGATTGGCTCATACTAAACATCGACTTATTGCAACGGAACCCAGGGTTGATGTGCGTGCCACGTCCACTATAACATTTGCCGTATTCTCAGCGAGTACGCCCTCTCGCTCTCAGATCGGTCTAGGCAGTATCACTACAACATGACAGCCTCGAGTTGGGAACGGTACGGCTGATTCACGCGGTGCGACGAAGTCGCCACCTTTCTAATTTAGGCGAGAGACGATCAGCCGTGAGACAGCGACGGGATCGAAAAATGGCGACGCTTATAAACAATTCAACAACATTCAGTCCTGCACCGCCGCAAGATTCACATGGAGTGATCTGCCCACCTTCTCTCTCCAGTGTCAAGTCTCGAGGATCTGAATGGACATTCGCAAGTAAACATTGAAAGATAAGGTTAAAGGTGGTGCAGGCCGCTCGGTGTGAGGCATTTGAAACTTGAGCGGAGCGAGTGTTCGTACATTCAAGTTATCCAGCCTTGCCCGGCGGGTTATCAGCTGTGTGTTGGGCTGCATTTTTGTGACGCGGCTGAGAGGGTCGATCACACCGAGCAAACAGTCAGGCGTGCGTCCAGAAAGAGGCAGTGCTAAGGATTACAGGAACAGTATTGAGACCGCAGTGGAAGACTCGGCGAGCTCTCGACAAGCCGAGTCAAAATGTTCAGTTGCTTGCGCGAAGACATTGCGAGTGTTGCTACCAGTACGTGTAAATGCATGAACATGAATCCAACACATCGACAACGCAGCCTCCTGCAGCGACGTCTATTTATGTGACTTGTGCGTGTCTGTGCTTGTGCTCCCTCACCGTGTGCATTGGTGGAAGAGTGCCAGGTAAGAAAGGGAAAGACTTCCTTCGTGTGATGAACTGGTATGCAGCCAGTCACTCGATAGAAAAAAGCAAGGAGAGTTCAGTGTTCGCTGTGAAGGGAGTTCTGAGCTCAAGACAATAGATCGTGCCAGTGTTCTGTTCGTGACAGGTTTTGCCGTGCAGCATCCCTGCTTTCTGCACTGTACCTGCAAGACTCAGTCTGGATGTACGTCGTTTGTGTTTTGTTCGGTCTTGTTGGAACTGCAGTGTGATATTTGTAACATGCACCCTTGCATGTTTGCACGTACTAGTAACTCGCCCTAACTTGTTACGCCTTTCCAAAGTCTGTTTTTCTCGTCGAAACCCTATTTGGTACCAGCTCTGGTGTGTTAGCGAGTTTGCAAACCCCATCCTGCAATATCTCTGAACTGAGAAGCACGAGGACAGCTGTAAACATGCACTCAATAGAGAGACAAGGACAGCTGTAAACATGCACTCAATAGAGAGACAAGGACAGCTGTAAACATGCACTCAATAGAGAGACGAAGACTGCCAGGCGCGTTTGACGAGTACGGGCCGCAAACAGTTTTTGACTGAACATTTGGCGATGCTGCGAGCAGGCAGTAACAGTATCTTTGGGGAAGATGCTGTAACTGCTTGTTGTTTGCAAGGAATTCATTGCATCACGTGATTAAATGGAACTGCTTGTCGAGTTGTGGATCTCAGAATGCATATGATGTCACTCTCATGTTTACAATGCTGATTTCTGTGCTTGGAAAGCAGCGTGGGAATTCAGTGCGACTTGGGAAACCCGGATTATGACTGGAACGTGACCAACAAAATGGCGTCCACCGTCGAACTGTTCAAAATGAAAAGAGAGATGAAAAGCCACGGTCTTAAGATATCCTTGTATAAGACGTCAACGCTGTTATCTCCTCATACAATGAAAACACTATACACCTCGGAGGTCAAGCGAGCACTTCGCTGACTGTTCATTTCCAGTTGTCATGCTGTTCTCGACTTACGAGTTTTGAACGAAGCGTTTCGTCGGTAGCACTCATTTCCTCGGGCTGTGACAGACTGAAACTAACGCTTCGACACAGCCGTCCTCGCCAGGAAATTTTCT
>JAWQFJ010033641.1:17500-19528 GCA_034096865.1 Theodoxus fluviatilis
TTCCAAGTAAGGCTCATAGGCCGTGAAACACCATTCATCCATCCATCCATCCTTTCCAAGTTTGTTAGTCTTTGGTTTTACCATGGCTTTCTAAAACAAGAAAGTACTTGGGGGCTTTCCCCCTTCCTCCACCCATTTCGCTCAGTCACGGATTTGGGTTCCTCTTTCTTTTGCTCTCGAACGTCTTTTGAGTTCATTCTTTCTTAGTATTTCCGTTTGCTTGACTTTGCTGTATTTCCAACCTATTTCATTAATCATAATCAAATTTTCTGAGAAGGCTAGCTCCTATTCTATTTTCAAGATAATCCTTTTTTTTAATCGAAAGCTAGCACCTGTTTCATTTTCAAGATAAAAATACATTTCCTAGAAGGCTAGCACTGTGGTTTAGGTTCTTTCTTGCACGATTTTGGCAGCAAAGGGTGATGCAGTCCCTAATTTATACTTTGGCTTTTTCCAATTTGTCTTTTTTTTAAAGAGTCGCCTCTGACCAGATTTTCAGAAACACACCGGAGAAAAAAAAGCATGGAACAGTTTGAATATCACTCCTATTAATGTTTTGTGTATACAAACGTATGTAGTTATAAAAAAATGATGACACATGTCAGCATGCAGTTGTCAGCGATCACGTGCTTGAAGCGCTACTAACTGGAGAAGGAGTATCATTTGCTTTGTCGCAGATAAGGAATGGTAAAGCTGCTGGACTCATTTGACAATAGATGACATTGCAAGAGGAGGGGGCAAGCAGGAGGAGTAGGGAGAGGAGCAGGAGCGGGACAAAAGAGATGATGATGATGATGATGATGATGATGATGATGATGATGATGATGATGATGATGGTGGTGGTGGTGGTGGTGGGTGTGGTGGAGGAGGAGGCGGACGAGGACGAGGAAGAAAAGGACGAGGAGGAGGAGGAAAAGGGAAAGAAGGAGGAAGAAGAGGAGGAGTGGTGAAATGAGGAGGGAGAGGAGGAGGAGGAGTGAACTGAGGAAGGAGAGGAGAAGGAGTAAAATGAGGAAGGAGAGGAAGAGAGAAAGAAGGAAGAAGAGCTGGAGAAGGAGGGAAAGGAAGAAAAGGAGGGAAAGGAAAAGGAGGAGGAAAAGGAAAAGGAGGTGAAAAAGGAGGAAGTGGAGGAGGGAAAGAAGGAGACGGAGGAAAAGAGGAGAAGGAAAAGGAGGAGGGGGAGGAATAAGGACGTGGAGGAGGAGGAGGAGGAGGGGGGGGGAGGAGGAGGGAAAGGAGGAGAAGGAGGAGGAGGGAAAGGAGAAGAGGGAGGAGGGAGAGGAGGAGGGATATGTGGAAGGGGAGGAAAAGGAGCGAAAGGAGGAGGAGCGAAAGGAGGAGGAGCGAAAGGAGGAAGAGGTGGAGGAAAAGGAGGAGGAGCGAAAGGAGGAAGAGGTGGAGGGAAAGGAGGAGGAGCATATTGAGCAGGAGCGGGACAAAAGAAGAGGAGGGGAACAAAAAGAGAAGGAGCCGGACGATAGGAATAGTAGCAGCAACAGAAGCAAGAAGTGGAGTAGGAGCTGTCTGTCTGTGTGTATGCCTGAATGAATGAATGCAATGAAATGAAGAATGGAATGAATGAATGAATGAAGAATGAATGAACGAATGAATGGAATGCAGTGAAGATGAAGAATGGTGAGGAGGGAGTGGAGTGAGATGGATGGATGTATCGGATGTATGTGAATGAATGAATGAATGAATGAATGAATGAAGTATCGTTAGAAATGAAATGAAATGAAATAAATTATGTATGTATGTATGTAGTGTCTGTATGTATGTGTATGTTATGTATGTATGTATGTATGTAGTATGTATGGTATGGTATGTATGATGTATGTATGTATGTATATGTGTATGTAGTATGTATGTTGTTGTGATGTATGTTATGTATGTATGTGTATTGTTGTATGTATGTATGTAATGTGTGTATGTATGATGTATGTATGTAGTGATATGTATGTATGTAATGTGAATGTATTTAGTGTATGTATGTATGTATGTACTGTATGTGTGTATGTGTGTGTATGT
>JAWQFJ010033644.1:0-2500 GCA_034096865.1 Theodoxus fluviatilis
TCAGTGTAGCCATGTAGTATCATGTAACTCAGTGTAGCCATGTAGTATCATGTAACTCAGTGTAGCCATGTAGTATCATGTAACTCAGTGTAGCCATGTAGTATCATGTAACTCAGTGTAGCCATGTAGTATCATGTAACTCAGTGTAGCCATGTAGTATCATGTAACTCAGTGTAGCCATGTAGTATCATGTAACTCAGTGTAGCCATGTAGTATCATGTAACTCAGTGTAGCCATGTAGTATCATGTAACTCAGTGTAGCCATGTAGTATCATGTAACTCAGTGTAGCCATGTAGTATCATGTAACTCAGTGTAGCCATGTAGTATCATGTAACTCAGTGTAGCCATGTAGTATCATGTAACTCAGTGTAGCCATGTAGTATCATGTAACTCAGTGTAGCCATGTAGTATCATGTAACTCAGTGTAGCCATGTAGTATCATGTAACTCAGTGTAGCCATGTAGTATCATGTAACTCAGTGTAGCCATGTAGTATCATGTAACTCAGTGTAGCCATGTAGTATCATGTAACTCAGTGTAGCCATGTAGTATCATGTAACTCAGTGTAGCCATGTAGTATCATGTAACTCAGTGTAGCCATGTAGTATCATGTAACTCAGTGTAGCCATGTAGTATCATGTAACTCAGTGTAGCCATGTAGTATCATGTAACTCAGTGTAGCCATGTAGTATCATGTAACTCAGTGTAGCCATGTAGTATCATGTAACTCAGTGTAGCCATGTAGTATCATGTAACTCAGTGTAGCCATGTAGTATCATGTAACTCAGTGTAGCCATGTAGTATCATGTAACTCAGTGTAGCCATGTAGTATCATGTAACTCAGTGTAGCCATGTAGTATCATGTAACTCAGTGTAGCCATGTAGTATCATGTAACTCAGTGTAGCCATGTAGTATCATGTAACTCAGTGTAGCCATGTAGTATCATGTAACTCAGTGTAGCCATGTAGTATCATGTAACTCAGTGTAGCCATGTAGTATCATGTAACTCAGTGTAGCCATGTAGTATCATGTAACTCAGTGTAGCCATGTAGTATCATGTAACTCAGTGTAGCCATGTAGTATCATGTAACTCAGTGTAGCCATGTAGTATCATGTAACTCAGTGTAGCCATGTAGTATCATGTAACTCAGTGTAGCCATGTAGTATCATGTAACTCAGTGTAGCCATGTAGTATCATGTAACTCAGTGTAGCCATGTAGTATCATGTAACTCAGTGTAGCCATGTAGTATCATGTAACTCAGTGTAGCCATGTAGTATCATGTAACTCAGTGTAGCCATGTAGTATCATGTAACTCAGTGTAGCCATGTAGTATCATGTAACTCAGTGTAGCCATGTAGTATCATGTAACTCAGTGTAGCCATGTAGTATCATGTAACTCAGTGTAGCCATGTAGTATCATGTAACTCAGTGTAGCCATGTAGTATCATGTAACTCAGTGTAGCCATGTAGTATCATGTAACTCTGTGTAGCCATGTAGTATCATGTAAATCAGTAGGACCAATTCATGGAAAAGGTTTGTTGCAACAAGAAGCAGAGAAATATTGTTGCTTCATCGCATTGTGTGAAGCGGGCTTCACCACTTGACCGCCGAGTCCCATCATCATGGCTCTAGTTCTGAGCTTCTGGTGCTGGTCTGCAGTTGCTGCAGGGCTGGAAGGTGCAGTGTTTGAAGCTGCATGGATCCTTGAGTAGCATCCTTGGGCGAGGTGCTTCACTCACATTAAGCTGCCGAGATCTCCTGCCAAGATGTATAATTGATCACTGGCACTGCAGTGGCAACTGGAGGTGAATTCACCCCTAAAATAATTTTTCTGAGAAAAAAAGGGTGTGGTGGGGAGGGAAGTAATTGTTATTAATGTCCATTCACTCAACAAAGTAAGATCCACAAAGCTGCAGGAAAGACAAAAATAAAAACAGCACATGTTTATGAAGTGGGAATTTGTACAGTGTAAAGTAATGATTCTTTTCACCAATTCATGTTACGATCAAATAATATTGGTAAAGTGGTTATGCATGGAAATGTTTCACTGATTTCGTTGTTCCCTTTGAATTCTTTGCTGATGTTGTATGTGTATGAATAAAAAAAAAGCCCAACCTATTCTTTGGAAACATCTGGCAGTGCTTTAATTTTTTTCTTCTTCTTCCCCAGATTAGCAACATGGTGTTTGAGAACATGGAGTGCTGCATCAACATCTGCTTCAGGAATGTGGACATGGACTGCCTGGACCAAATCCGACCCAGGTGCGGTGATGCTCCTCTCATTCTCTCCTCCAGCAAGTCTCTGTCTCTTCCTGGCTCTCACTGTGTGTCTCTGTCTCTTCCTGGCTCTCACTGTGTGTCTCTGTCTCTTCCTGGCTCTCATTCTCTCCTCCAGCAAGTCTCTGTCTCTTCCTGGCTCTCACTGTGTGTCTCTGTCTCTTCCTGGCTCTCACTGTGTGTCTCTGTCTCTTCCTGGCTCTCATTCTCTCCTCCAGCA
>JAWQFJ010033644.1:5000-20000 GCA_034096865.1 Theodoxus fluviatilis
GCTTGAGGGCAGTATGTGCAAATACCTGTGCATCTGCAATAGGCTTGAGGGCAGTATGTGCAAATACCTGTGCATCTGCAATAGGCTTGAGGGCAGTATGTGCAAATACCTGTGCATCTGCAATAGGCTTGAGGGCAGTATGTGCAAATACCTGTGCATCTGCAATAGGCTTGAGGGCAGTATGTGCAAATACCTGTGCATCTGCAATAGGCTTGAGGGCAGTATGTGCAAATACCTGTGCATCTGCAATAGGCTTGAGGGCAGTATGTGCAAATACCTGTGCATCTGCAATAGGCTTGAGGGCAGTATGTGCAAATACCTGTGCATCTGCAATAGGCTTGAGGGCAGTATGTGCAAATACCTGTGCATCTGCAATAGGCTTGAGGGCAGTATGTGCAAATACCTGTGCATCTGCAATAGGCTTGAGGGCAGTATGTGCAAATACCTGTGCATCTGCAATAGGCTTGAGGGCAGTATGTGCAAATACCTGTGCATCTGCAATAGGCTTGAGGGCAGTATGTGCAAATACCTGTGCATCTGCAATACTCCGTTCTTTCTCGCAGTGTTGGCAGGAGAGCAATATGTCACCGTGGACAAGTTGACCTAACTAAGTGTAAAAAATGGAATAATGAAATTTTACAGCCTCAGAATTATTCAGTTTTTAAAACTAAGAAACCTGCGTGTTCATAACAAGTATCATTTTTGTTTGATGTGAAATTACAGAAAGCAAGACATGACTTAGATTTCTGATAGTTTTGCTGGCCTTTGTTTCAAAACTGGCTACTTCAGCCATGTTTGTCATGTATGTCTACATATGCACAATGGTAAGTATCAGTCCTATGTGTATTGGCCTGAGAGTTACTTGTCTGTATGCCAACATTTTAGCATGGATAAACAAACAGTTTTGCATCGGGGTGAGAGCAATATATGCAGACACTTGTGCTCAGAGAACAAGCAGTTTCCTGTGTGCTTGAATGAAAATAATGTATGCCGACACCTGTGCAGGAATTATGATCAGCTGTTGCGTGGCTATTGCTATGAATGTGATATCTGGGGACATCTGTGCATGAATTATCACTGGAAAATGATGTGTAGACCTGAGAACACTGTTAAGGGGGCACACGGCGCAGCCACTTTCGTGAAAAATCTTCAAAAATCGAGTTTTTTGTTATACTCGGAAACGAGGTCTACATAGTCTCAATAACACATGGGCATGTGTGTGGCTTGCCAGCCTGTGTGGCCCGCCAGCCTGTGTGGCCCGTCAGCCTGTGTGGCCAGCCTGTGTGGCCTGCCTGTGTGGCCCGCCTGTGTGGCCAGCCTGTGTGGCCAGCCTGTGTGGCCAGCCAGCCTGTGTGGCCAGCCAGCCTGTGTGGCCCGTCAGCCTGTGTGGCCTGCCAGCCTGTGTGGCCTGTCAGCCTATGTGGCCCGTCAGCCTGTGTGGCCCGTCAGCCTGTGTGGCCAGCCTGTGTGGCCAGCCTGTGTGGCCCGCCAGCCTGTGTGGCCTGCCTGTGTGGCCAGCCAGCCTGTGTGGCCCGTCAGCCTGTGTGGCCAGCCAGCCTGTGTGGCCCGCCTGTGTGGCCCGCCTGTGTGGCCTGCCTGTGTGGCCCGCCTGTGTGGCCTGCCAGCCTGTGTGGCCAGCCTGTGTGGCCCGCCAGCCTGTGTGGCCTGTCAGCCTGTGTGGCCCGCCTGTGTGGCCTGCCAGCCTGTGTGGCCAGCCAGCCTGTGTGGCCCGCCTGTGTGGCCCGCCTGTGTGGCCTGCCTGTGTGGCCTGTCAGCCTGTGTGGCCCGCCTGTCAGCCTGTGTGGCCCGCCTGTGTGGCCTGCCAGCCTGTGTGGCCCGCCTGTGTGGCCCGCCAGCCTGTGTGGCCCGTCAGCCTGTGTGGCCCGCCTGTGTGGCCCGCCTGTGTGGCCAGCCAGCCTGTGTGGCCCGCCAGCCTGTGTGGCCCGCCTGTGTGGCCAGCCAGCCTGTGTGGCCCGTCAGCCTGTGTGGCCCGCCTGTGTGGCCCGTCAGCCTGTGTGGCCCGCCTGTGTGGCCCGCCTGTGTGGCCCGTCAGCCTGTGTGGCCCGCCTGTGTGGCCCGCCTGTGTGGCCCGCCAGCCTGTGTGGCCCGTCAGCCTGTGTGGCCCGCCTGTGTGGCCCGCCTGTGTGGCCAGCCAGCCTGTGTGGCCCGCCTGTGTGGCCCGCCAGCCTGTGTGGCCCGCCTGTGTGGCCAGCCCGCCTGTGTGGCCCGCCAGCCTGTGTGGCCAGCCTGTGTGGCCAGCCTGTGTGGCCCGTCAGCCTGTGTGGCCCGTCAGCCTGTGTGGCCCGTCAGCCTGTGTGGCCCGTCAGCCTGTGTGGCCCGTCAGCCTGTGTGGCCCGTCAGCCTGTGTGGCCCGTCAGCCTGTGTGGCCCGTCAGCCTGTGTGGCCCGTCAGCCTGTGTGGCCCGCCTGTGTGGCCAGCCCGCCTGTGTGGCCAGCCCGCCTGTGTGGCCAGCCTGTGTGGCCCGTCAGCCTGTGTGGCCCGTCAGCCTGTGTGGCCCGTCAGCCTGTGTGGCCCGTCAGCCTGTGTGGCCCGTCAGCCTGTGTGGCCCGCCTGTGTGGCCAGCCCGCCTGTGTGGCCCGCCTGTGTGGCCAGCCCGCCTGTGTGGCCCGCCTGTGTGGCCAGCCCGCCTGTGTGGTCCGCCAGCCTGTGTGGCCAGCCTGTGTGGCCCGTCAGCCTGTGTGGCCCGTCAGCCTGTGTGGCCCGTCAGCCTGTGTGGCCAGCCCGCCTGTGTGGCCCGTCAGCCTGTGTGGCCCGCCTGTGTGGCCAGCCTGTGTGGCCAGCCCGCCTGTGTGGCCCGTCAGCCTGTGTGGCCCGCCTGTGTGGCCAGCCAGCCTGTGTGGCCCGTCAGCCTGTGTGGCCTGTCAGCCTGTGTGGCCCGCCTGTGTGGCCAGCCCGCCTGTGTGGCCTGCCAGCCTGTGTGGCCCGCCTGTGTGGCCAGCCTGTGTGGCCAGCCCGCCTGTGTGGCCCGTCAGCCTGTGTGGCCCGCCTGTGTGGCCAGCCAGCCTGTGTGGCCTGCCAGCCTGTGTGGCCTGTCAGCCTGTGTGGCCAGCCTGTGTGGCCTGCCAGCCTGTGTGGCCCGTCAGCCTGTGTGGCCCGTCAGCCTGTGTGGCCCGCCTGTGTGGCCAGCCCGCCTGTGTGGCCTGCCAGCCTGTGTGGCCCGTCAGCCTGTGTGGCCTGCCAGCCTGTGTGGCCCGTCAGCCTGTGTGGCCCGCCTGTGTGGCCAGCCAGCTTCAATGTCTTTCCCACACCCCTCTCCTTGGATGAGCACTAGTGTGCCCTGTCTCCAGAATCACCTCCTCCTCCTCCTCCCCCTCCCCCTCCCCCTCCCCCTCATGTCCCCCCTTCCCCTTTCCTCCTCCTCCTCCTGATGATGTTAGGAAAAAAACTAAACAACAACCACCAGCAGCAGCAGCAGCAACATAACAACAACAACAACAACATTATCTGCTTGCAGGACCCTGTCGGTGATGCAGAAGCTGATCAACAAGCAGGAGCCCCTGGACCTGAAGCGCATGGTGGTGCTGGTGCAGAAAAACATCCTGGACGCCCTCAATGGGGTCAGTGCCCTCATCCCCCTTGTCTTTATTGTGATCTTGCCCTGGTGACAGGGATACAGGGTTGTGTCAAAGTGTAGAGGTGGGTGATCCATATGAACTTGATGCTGGTTCCCGACTGCTTGCATTGCATGTACTTTCAGCAGATGCCAGCAGAATATTGGTTTGTGGAGCTAATATTGGACACCCATTTGCTTGTGAAATGTTGATGATTAACTCTCCTCCATTCATTCCCCATCGAAATCCATATGGAGAAAAAAAAAGTGAAACCACTTTGCATCTTTTTGTGTATTTTTGTGTTTTGCATAGAAAATTGTTAGGCCTGACAATTAAAAAGTAGGTTTAAGCCTAGTGATAAAAACCTTACTATTTTGATGAGAGGTTTTCATCAGCTACCCATATGTTTGGCAAGAAAATGTGGAAAATTATTAATGAAGGTTAAACTATTAAAGGAAAAACTGTTGTATTGAACTCTTCTATCTCTGAGTATCTTTGTCATCACTCACCAGTAGAGGATCAGTTTGTGGGCAAGGACAGCCTTGAAACACTGGATTATATTGCGGTTTGTGTGGGTGCTGTACAAGTCGCTTTATGTAATGGAAATGCAACAGATGTGCTCAGTAATTCGTGCAAAAATGTGTCAGATCTTTGTAGGCAGTTTTTTTTTTTTTGCATTACGAGGCAGTTTCACATGCACAGTAGTTATTACATTTGAGTCTGTGATGACAGTAACGTTGTTGCATAGCACCATTTTCCCCTTTGCTGGTAGTGGCATCTTATGGCAGTGCTTTTCTGCCCTTTCACCAAGGAAAACTACAGCATTACCTATGTTTGTGTCTACAGCTGGAGGAGAACCCTCATGGCGTGGTGGCCTTCCGCATCATCGGTGACTTCCTGTACGGTGACAGCAAGGAAGAGGTGAGTGGGTTTGTAATATTGGGAATGGCTTTTTTCCACAAGGAAACACAGTTGCTACACTTTCCTTGTAATATTGTAGATTTTGTCATATTTTGTTACTTGTGTCCCAATGGCATTGCCTTGGATTCTTGAAGCAATATGACATTCTATTCTAAGTAATTGTACACTCAATCTCTACCGCGGAGTCAAATCTGACTGGAATCTGGTTGTTTTTGAGCAGCTTGAGAAGATTGATAGCATGGCTAAGACTAGTAAGAGCAACATACAGCTGGAGCCACTCCATGCCCCAACTCATCAGCTGGAACCCCTGGCTGCTGGGCTTTCGGTGTCCACGTGTAGGTTCATTGTTTGGCCACCAGCAGAACTGCATGGCTGACACGCTTGTGCTGTGTTGTGTTGACAGCTGGAGGAGCGGCTGAACCCCGTTGCCAACATGGAGAAGATCAAGTCTGAGAAGGAGGAGTTCTGGCTGGCACTCCTCAGGAAGTTCTTCTTGGACAGCCCCTGTGTCACGGTGGGTTGTGTGCCATCGCCTGTCTTGTCTCGTACTGTCTTGTCGTGTCGTGTCATGTCTTGTAATGTCTTGTCGTGTTTTGTCTTGTCATGTCTTGTCATGTCTTGTCATGTCTTGTCATGTCTTGTCGTGTCTTGTCCTGTCCTGTCCTGTCCTGTCCTGTCCTGTCCTGTCCTGGGCCCGTATCCAGAACAGCGATTTATCTTTTTAACACTCAATTTATCCCCTAACCCTGGGTTATCTTGATTAGTTAGATAAGGTACGCTCGTCAGAGGATCCTAGGTTGCGCTTTGCTATATATACTGGTTTCCAGCCAAGGGAGAGCGGAACAGACAGTTGGAATCGTCTGAGTTTAGAGATAAATCATGGTTAAAATAACTCGCCGTTCTGGATACGGGTCCTTCCTGTCCTGCCCTGTCTTGTCTGTGGAATACGGTTGCTCTTGTGTCTGGTTGGTGTACCTACTTAATGTGACATTTGAATGTGTGTGCGTGTGCGTGTGTGTGTGTGTTTGTGTGTGTGTGTTTGCAATACTTTCAGTCCTTTGCTCAGTATTTTATAATGGAGCCTGTCATCATATCACTAGATCTGATTTTGTCTTAGTATGTGTGTATTTGTGGAGAGAATGAGAAAGGAGAATGTCTCGGTTGGATGAAGGAAAATCAGATGGTGGGAGACATGCACATGCATGTCAGTGTGTCTGTGGAACAGTTACAAGTTTTCAAGACATTCAACAGCTCTTGCTGGGAGATGATGATATTTACTATATTCTGACATTGTGAAATTTGAACAAAATAAAATTATAATTGAGAGAGAAATGTAATTTGAAGATAGTCTGTTTCACTTTACCCCTCATGTTCTGTAACTACTTTTTGAAAAAAGAATCTACTTTTGAAGACCCACGTACATGTATTTGCATGCATGCATGTGCATATTTATGCACACACACACACACACTCTTACACATTTCTTTTACACACACACATTCTTATACACACACACAAACACATACACACACACACACACACACACACACACACACACACACACACACACACACACACACACACACACACACACACACACACTCACTCTCTCTCTCTTACACATTCTTACACACACTCTTTCACACACACACACACATACACACACTTTCACACACACAGATACACACACAGACACACACACACACTCACATATACACATACACTTTTACACACACACACACAGACACATACATACATACACATACACACACACACACACACACACACCTTACACACACACACACACACACCACACACACACACGCACACGCACACACACACACACACACACTACACACACACCAGACACACACACACCACACACACACACACACACACACACACACACTACATTATTGTTTATCTCTAAACCCCTGCATAACCTCCTCTGGAGGAAACACCAGTGCTGCCAAAGGACTGCTCTAACTTTTCCTGCATGGCTGATGACTGTGTTGTGGCTGCAGGTGGTTGGATCGCCCAGCCGACAGCGGGTGGTGGAGATGGGGCAGGAGGAGGAGACAAGGGTACAGAGGCAGAGGGAGATGCTGGGGCCTGAAGGCCTGCAAGCCAGACAGGCAGAGCTGGAGGCTGCCTCTGAGAAAAACAACGTGAGTGTCCACCGTGTCACCTGCCACAACAACACCAGGCCTAACTCCATTCTTTGGTGCTTGGAGGTGCAAGTACTTTGTAAACCTGCAGTATTTTCTACTTGATTTGAAGAGAATTGCATGCAGCAGCTGCCGCCAGGTATAAATATGGGATAGAGATGTGAACATTCTAGGAATAAAATTGCAGAGGTTATGCCAAAGTGAAGACTGGTGATGTGCCAGCAGCCATTTTGAGAAAACAGCCTGTGAAGTTTTCCTCTACAGATGCTACACAGTCTAAGTAAGGCAACGGAAAGTTGATTTTCACACTCTTACATGAAATTTTTCAAGCAATTTTTTAGGACATGAACGTTTGGCGTCCATGACATGCATTTCTGCAAAAGCATCTGTTTCAGATTGACCTCCATGAGATATTTTTGCATGTGGTGCGGAATGGCCTTTCGAGAGTTAGTTCTGCTTTCTTGCTGGTGGATAGCACAGTAAATCCATTTGTGAGTGGATGATTGTGATGAACTTTGGAAAGCTGGTACCACAGAGGACTGGGAGAAGGGTACAGAGAGGAAAAGAGTCTTTTGAGCTGATTGAAAGATAAGTGAGACTTCACATTGAAGATGGTTTTGATGGATCTGATGATGTAGATGGTGATGTAGATGGTGACAGAGGATGGGAGTGCATCACAGACATGTAAGAAGACTCAGAGACCAGTTGGTCTTCAGGCCAGGCAGGCACAGCTTGTCGCTGCTGTCACATCCCGGAATATTTACCAAACAAGACCAGGGAGTTAAAAATTGTCCCACTGTAGTAAGATTTGCAGATCAAGTATCACAGTGGCATCTTGATCATATATTATGGTGGCATCTTGATCATATATCATGGTGGCATCCTGATCATATATCATGGTGGCATCTTGATCATATATCATGGTGGCATCTTGATCATATATCATGGTGGCATCTTGATCATATATCATGGTGGCTTCTTGATCATATATCATGGTGGCATCTTGATCATATATCATGGTGGCATCTTGATCATATATCATGGTGGCATCTTGATCATATATCATGGTGGCATCTTGATCATATATCATGGTGGCATCTTGATCATATATCATGGTGGCATCTTGATCATATATCATGGTGGCATCTTGATCATATATCATGGTGGCATCTTGATCATATATCATGGTGGCATCTTGATCATATATCATGGTGGCATCTTGATCATATATCATGGTGGCATCTTGATCATATATCATGGTGGCATCTTGATCATATATCATGGTGGCATCTTGATCATATATCATGGTGGCATCTTGATCATATATCATGGTGGCATCTTGATCATATATCATGGTGGCATCTTGATCATATATCATGGTGGCATCTTGATCATATATCATGGTGGCATCTTGATCATATATCATGGTGGCATCTTGATCATATATCATGGTGGCATCTTGATCATATATCATGGTGGCATCTTGACTTGATATTAATTTTAGCTCTGGGATTTCAAACCAAAAATATGATACCTTCTTTTTCTTTGGGGACAATAATGCTCAAATAAATGCATTGTCTTTGACGATGAAAATGAATAATGTGCAAGAAATATTGTTCATACTATGGACTATTTTAACTCCCCAGTCTAGTTAGGTGCCCAATCCAGCATGTGACAATATTGTCGCTGAAAAGATCATTATTCTTGACAATAAAAAGGTTTAAGATTTTTAGAGTTTGTTGACTTGAAGGATAGCAAATCTGTTTTTGTTTATTAATAAAAGAAAGTTAATTATTTTCATTTTACTTGGCTGGATGATCTGCTGATGTGATGCCCATTCAATCAATCTTCCCTGACCACTCCAAGTCAAATGCTCATGCTCTGATTGTCATTTGGAGATGCCTTTTTTTGATGTGCTTTCGGACTTTTACTTTTTTTAAATGGAAATGTGTTATGACATCTAAACCTTTTCTCTCTTTATTCCCCCCACCTCTTCTAAATGATGTATTCATTATATTTGTCACATGGTCTCTGATAGATTATTACCCCCTCTCCAGCTACCTTTTCCAGCAGACCTTCAATTAAAATAATAAATTAGAAAGAAGTGCCTCTTTACACCCTGTGACCTTGACCTGCCAGGTCATGACCCCTGAAGACCTGCTGACCAGTGTCAAGGTGCCAGATGTGAAGAGCATCCAGTTCCACCACATCAGCATCACCTCCAACCTTGACCTCCCTGCCTCTGCCAACCCAGAGGTCAAGTTCAAGGTCCAGGACATGCCCTGCAGTTTCCAGCTGGACAGCATCCACTCCAACTTTGTGCAGGTGAGGGTGGGGAAGGTGAAACTCTGTGCAGGTGAGGGTGTGGAAAGTGAAACTGTGCAGGTGAGGGTGGGGAAGGGGAAACTCTGTGCAGGTGAGGGTGGGAAAGGTGAAACTCTGTGCAGGTGAGGTGAGGGTGGGGAAGGTGAAACTCTGTGCAGGTGAGGGTGGGGAAGGTGAAACTCTGTGCAGGTGAGGGTGGGTGAGGAAGGTGAAACTCTGTGCAGGTGAGGGTGGGGAAGGGGAAACTCTGTGCAGGTGAGGGTGGGGAAGGTGAAACTCTGTGCAGGTGAGGGTGGGAAGGTGAAACTCTGTGCAGGTGAGGGTGGGGAAGGGGAAACTCTGTGCAGGTGAGGGTGGGGAAGGTGAAACTCTGTGCAGGTGAGGGTGGGGAAGGTGAAACTCTGTGCAGGTGAGGGTGGGGAAGGTGAAACTCTGTGCAGGTGAGGGTGGGGAAGGTGAAACTCTGTGCAGGTGAGGGTGGGATGGTGGGGAAGGTGAAACTCTGTGCAGGTGAGGGTGGGGAAGGTGAAACTCTGTGCAGGTGAGGTGGGGGTGGGGAAGGGGAAACTCTGTGCAGGTGAGGGTGGGATGGTGGAAAGGTGAAACTCTGTGCAGGTGAGGGTGGGGAAGGTGAAACTCTGTGCAGGTGAGGGTGGGATGGTGGGGAAGGGGAAACTCTGTGCAGGTGAGGGTGGGGAAGGTGAAACTCTGTGCAGGTGAGGGTGGGGAAGGTGAAACTCTGTGCAGGTGAGGGTGGGGAAGGTGAAACTCTGTGCAGGTGAGGGTGGGGAAGGGGAAACTCTGTGCAGGTGAGGGTGGGATGGTGGGGAAGGGGAAACTCTGTGCAGGTGAGGGTGGGGAAGGGGAAACTCTGTGCAGGTGAGGGTGGGGAAGGTGAAACTCTGTGCAGGTGAGGGTGGGGAAGGTGAAACTCTGTGCAGGTGAGGGTGGGGAAGGTGAAACTCTGTGCAGGTGAGGGTGGGGAAGGTGAAACTCTGTGCAGGTGAGGGTGGGGAAGGTGAAACTCTGTGCAGGTGAGGGTGGGGAAGGTGAAACTCTGTGCAGGTGAGGGTGGGGAAGGTGAAACTCTGTGCAGGTGAGGGGTGGGGAAGGTGAAACTCTGTGCAGGTGAGGGTGGGGAAGGTGAAACTCTGTGCAGGTGAGGGTGGGGAAGGGGAAACTCTGTGCAGGTGATGGTGGGGAAGGGGAAACTCTGTGCAGGTGAGGGTGGGGAAGGGGAAACTCTGTGCAGGTGAGGGTGGAATGGTGGGGAAGGGGAAACTCTGTGCAGGTGAGGGTGGGGTGGGAAGGGGAAACTCTGTGCAGGTGAGGTGGATGGTGGGAAGGGGAAACTCTGTGCAGGTGAGGGTGGGGAAGGTGAAACTCTGTGCAGGTGAGGGTGGGATGGTGGGGAAGGGGAAACTCTGTGCAGGTGAGGGTGGGGAAGGTGAAACTCTGTGCAGGTGAGGGTGGGAGGGTGGGGAAGGGGAAACTCTGTGCAGGTGAGGGTGGGATGGTGGGGAAGGTGAAACTCTGTGCAGGTGAGGGTGGGGAAGGTGAAACTCTGTGCAGGTGAGGGTGGGGAAGGTGAAACTCTGTGCAGGTGAGGGTGGGGAAGGGGAAACTCTGTGCAGGTGAGGGTGGGGAAGGGGAAACTCTGTGCAGGTGAGGGTGGGATGGTGGGGAAGGTGAAACCTTTGAGGACAATTTTGACTACTGTAGTTTCCATTGGGAATGACTTCATGAGGTGTGCCACACAGGTAGACTCATGTTGCAGGGAAAGCAGTGAATATTTGGGGGGGGGGGGGAGTAAAAATGGTGCACAAAGGCATCATTTGCCGATAAAAATTTTTACTACTGTAGATTCCATTAGGAATCACTACCTCAGGTGGGCCACACTAGTGGACTCGTTGTTGCAGGAAAGGCAGTGAAAATGGGGGGGGGGGGGGGATGTGTTAAAATGGTGCACAAAGGCATGGTATCCAAAATGTGTCCAAAACATGACACTCTAAGCAGTCGGCAAGGTGATGTGTCCCAGTTTTGCACATGAATGCCCTTGAATCTGATGCTGTGGCCTGCCAACTTATGTGGCCTGCACCCCTTTCCTTGGACCAGTCCACTTGTGTGGTCCACTTGAGAAAGTCGTTCCTTTGATGATATTGGAGTTGACAGTTGTCTTTGAAGTCGTATCCTTGCCGTTTGTAAATCCTGCCACTGACTGTTACCGATGCACTGTGCTAGACTGACTCCCGAGTACTGTGCTGTGTGCTGTTGTAGCTGTACGCCATGCTGGACACGGGGTCGGTTCCGTACGGACTGCGTTTCTACCTGCCTCTGCTGTGTCCCCTGCTTACAGAAAGCAACCTGGACAAGGATGGAGGTAGGTCCTCATGCTGCTTGCTGCCTGTGGCTTGTGGTGGAGGATTGAAAAAAAGAAAAAAAGAAGCCTTTGTTTATAATAATTCAACTTTGGGTTATTGTCTTTTTACTGTATCATAGAAAATTTTGCCTATTCATTTGTTTGAAAAGCAGTTAAAAAATTTAACGTATTCAGGACATTAAAAACCTTTTTCTTATTTAATTGAGAGACTTTGATGAAATAGGTAAGTGAGATTCCAGAGATGTTGAACTTGGATTTGGAGTGGATGTTGGAGAGGAAAATACAACATGAATGTGTCCAAGGATCTCTCTGGCTACATTTCTGTGTGAATGTGTGAATAGAGAAGAAGGTTTGCACGACTATGTCTGGTTAACTGCGATGTAGCCCGACCGCCTTCCCCCCCCCCCCGAGTGATTGGTGAGCTTGACTGCAGTCCCTTGAGGCTGGAGGGTGCGGCGTTCAAAGCTACATGGACCTCAGAGTTGCATCCTTGAGTCACTGTGATTTGCCTTTCCAAGTTGAGAGACTGGCTAACTAACGCATGATGATCCAAGGACAAGGAGATCTAAGGAGTGATTTTTGCTAAATGTGAGGTGCATGCAATGGTGTTTCCCCATGAGAAACTCAGAGTGGCAGAGTGCTGATATCGATGCACTGATGCTGTAAGCACTGATGCTGTGAGCACTGATGCTGTGAGCACTGATGCTGTGAGCACTGATGCTGTGAGCACTGATGCCGTGAGCACTGATGCTGTAAGCACTGATGCTGTGAGCACTGATGCTGTAAGCACTGATGCTGTAAGCACTGATGCTGTGAGCACTGATGCTGTAAGCACTGATGCTGTGAGCACTGATGCTGTAAGCACTGATGCTGTGAGCACTGATGCTGTGAGCACTGATGCTGTGAGCACTGATGCTGTGAGCACTGATGCTGTGAGCACTGATGCTGTAAGCACTGATGCTGTGAGCACTGATGCTGTGAGCACTGATGCTGTAAGCACTGATGCTGTAAGCACTGATGCTGTAAACACTGATGCTGTGAGCACTGATGCTGTAAGCACTGATGCTGTAAGCACTGATGCTGAAAGCACTGATGCTGTGAGCACTGATGCTGTGAGCACTGATGCTGTGAGCACTGATGCTGTGAGCACTGATGCTGTAAGCACTGATGCTGTAAACACTGATGCTGTGAGCACTGATGCTGTAAACACTGATGCTGTGAGCACTGATGCTGTGAGCACTGATGCTGTGAGCACTGATGCTGTAAGCACTGATGCTGTAAACACTGATGCTGTGAGCACTGATGCTGTAAGCACTGATGCTGAAAGCACTGATGCTGTAAACACTGATGCTGTGAGCACTGATGCTGTGAGCACTGATGCTGTGAGCACTGATGCTGTGAGCACTGATGCTGTGAGCACTGATGCTGTGAGCACTGATGCTGTGAGCACTGAGCACTGATGCTGTGAGCACTGATGCTGTGAGCACTGATGCTGTGAGCACTGATGCTGTGAGCACTGATGCTGTGAGCACTGATGCTGTGAGCACTGATGCTGTGAGCACTGATGCTGTAAGCACTGATGCTGTGAGCACTGATGCTGTGAGCACTGATGCTGTAAGCACTGATGCTGTGAGCACTGATGCTGTGAGCACTGATGCTGTGAGCACTGATGCTGTGAGCACTGATGCTGTGAGCACTGATGCTGTGAGCACTGATGCTGTGAGCACTGATGCTGTGAGCACTGATGCTGTAAGCACTGATGCTGTGAGCACTGATGCTGTGAGCACTGATGCTGTGAGCACTGATGCTGTGAGCACTGATGCTGTGAGCACTGATGCTGTGAGCACTGATGCTGTGAGCACTGAGCACTGATGCTGTGAGCACTGATGCTGTAAGCACTGATGCTGTAAGCACTGATGCTGTGAGCACTGATGCTGTGAGCACTGGGAGTGGTACTGACTGTATGTGTGACGTTTACAGTGGTGGTTCCCCATGAGGAGATAGTAAGAGGCTGATATGTAATGATGGATGGCACAAGGAGTGGCACTGACTGTACGTGTGACGTTTACAGTGGTGGTTCCCCATGAGGAGATAGTAAGAGGCTGATATGTAATGATAGATGGCACAAGGAGGGGCACTGACTGTACGTGTGATGTTTACAGTGGTGGTTCCCCACGAGGAGATAGTAAGAGGCTGATATGTAATGATGGATGGCACAAGGAGGGGCACTGACTGTACATGTGATGTTTACAGTGGTGGTTCCCCACGAGGAGATAGTAAGAGGCTGATATGTAATGCTGGATGGCACAAGGAGGGGCACTGACTGTACGTGTGATGTTTACAGTGGTGGTTCCCCATGAAGAGATAAAGGCTGATATGTAATGATGGATGGCACAAGGAGTGACACTGACTGTATGTGTGACATTTACAGTGGTGGTTCCCCATGAAGAGATAAAGGCTGATATGTAATGCTGGATGGCACAAGGAGTGGCACTGACTGTACGTGTGACATTTACAGTGGTGGTTTCCCATGAGGAGGTGGTTGCAAAGCTGGAAGAAGATGTGTTGGTACATAGCACCACTTTGGGCATCCAGGGTTCGCAGTTCTCCTGTGGAGACTTTGACAACCTCTTCACCCTCTGTCTCAGGGTAAGTTCTCCTCTGTTGGATATTTATGGGCACGTACATTTTGCTCCGGATAGTCTGTTTCCTGGAGGGTTTTTAAAACGAATATTTATCAAATACGTTTTTGAAGAGCTGCCATAGAGGTATTGCAAATATTTTGTCTAAAAAAAAAAAATCTGCTGAAAAAACGTCTTGTGTTTGTATCAGGAGTGTTAGTCGTTTGTTATGATATATCCATTTTCTTTGGTATGTATACCTAGGCAAAACATGGGGCTGAAGAAAACTAAAGTGATGTTAATTTCTTCTCTTTTTTTCCAGTATGAATTCCCAAAGGCAAGTTAGTAGTGTTGTGACATATTTTGTGGTGCTCTGTTTGGGTGTTTGTTTCATATGTATGTCTGGCTGAGTGGATAGTGCACCTGACCTAGCAGCTAGTGAGTGTACTGTTCAGTGCTGCCCAGCTCCCAGAGCTGTCTCTTTGTGCATGGGGCTTAACTCTTTGTGCTTGTCCCCATCCAGGAGTAAAACCAGCTACCAGTGAGGACTGAGCGGGAAAATTGTGTAAAAATAAACTTGTGTATGTTCATCTGCTCTCTTGTTGCTTGCTCTCTGGGGAGTAGTTAAAAAGGACGGATAACTGAAAGTAGCCCAATGACCAGGGGGTAAAAGTGTGCAGTTTGAGCATCTCTTGAAGGGTGACGAGTTGCTGTATAAATTCAAGGATTTGCACCTGTGCAGGTGGAGCTGGCCAAGTACCAGAGAGGTGTGCAGTGGCTGTGGGAACTCCTCAACTGCACGCAGTTCTCGGCAGAGCGCGTCAAGATTGTGGCCAACCGCCTGGCCAACAACATCTTCAGTTACCGTCGCCGAGGGCAGCTTGTCGTCCGCACCATTCTTCGTGACCTCATCTTCTCTCGAGGTAGATGGTTCTCCCCTGTTTCTGACGTGCTCAGATTGCACCTGTGTCTGTTGTAATGATAATGATGGTGTTTTGATGTCACCCCAGCTC